>NDGM010992030.1:0-11919 GCA_002564305.1 Octomys mimax | reverse complement strand
TTTCTTTCTTTCTTTCTTTCTTTCTTTCTTTCTTTCTTTCTTTCTCTTTCCTTCTTTCTCTCTGTCTCTCTCTGTTTCTCTTTGTCTGTCTCTGTCTGTCTGCCTCTCTCTCTCTCTCTCTCAGCCAGCTCAGCCTGCCCTGGAGCCAGGGCTGGTGTGGCATGTGGGGCCAGGGACTGAACCACAGTCCCTGCGCACTTGCCGAAGCTTGTCTAAACAGGTGGTTTAGACTGCTGAGCTATCTCTCTGGCCCAGTTGGAATATTTCTAAACGATCCTGAAATTTCATGATCTGTGTAAACACTTTAAACCAAAAGGGGGTGTGAGTAGCTTGACTGGTTTAGAGAGGTCACTTCTGTGAGAAGCGAGGCCATGGGAAAGTTTGGTGGTTTGTGACCAAAGGAACTAAATCCTCTAATTATTAAAGTGGGATAAGTTTGGCATTTTCTCCCTAGGAGCAGGGCTAGGACTTTGCAAGAGGAAATGGAAGGAGTAGCCCTGAGACACCAAGGTGGCCCAGAAGCGGGTAGAAAGCTGTAGCTCCCAGAACCAAGACCAACAAGAAATGCCAATGGGGAGGAAGAGAAATGGTTAGTGGCTTTACAACAGAGGTTCTCACCAGTGCAGTTTCAGTTGGTTCCTGCTTTGGGCTGCCCTTCAGCACCTTACTATGAGTTAAGGTCTTGATAGGGCTGTTCCCCTGAGCAATCAGGTTGGAAAACATAAACTGTAGTCCACTCTTGGGACCACCTGGCATGGACAGAGGAGGAGACCTCCATGGGAGGCAAGACACAGAGAGTGACCAGCCATTCACCCCTGATGGACAAGGGCAAGAAGAAGGCAACAGTCCCTCTGCTTCTAGAACCATCTGGGAACCTGGGAGGCACTGCAAGCTTCAGAGTCCTGGGGGCCAGGCTTGGCTGGGGTGATTATAAAAAGTGACTGCAAAGTGCATTCGCATGGGTAATATAGTATTTCTGATTTATGACTAGCCTCTCACTGAGCGGTGGGTGAGCACAACTTGCTGACAGCTCTGTGATGGTGCGCCCTGTGCCCTGGCCACTGCTTGCAGAAGAATCTGGATCTTATCCATACCCCAGAGCTTGAGGATTAGGGAAGTTCTAAAGAAGGAGTTATCTAGATTGTGTGGTACCCACTGATTCACACTTAGAGCTCAGGCAAGACTCAAAGGAGGTGGCTTTCCCTTATTGATAAGTCCAAAGAGAGAGGCCAGAAGTGAAGCCATGCCATAGCTAATGTGTCTGTGTATTAGTAATGGTCACAGGAAAGAGTGACACCCAGAGCGACCCTGAGTTAGGACTTGTTTTTCATTTTTACAAATGAGCATCTTGAGAAAAAGTGAATTAATCTTACAATTTTTATTATTATACAAATACTATGAGTTTGTTAGATCCTTATTATCAGCAAGAGGGGAGGTTAGGCAGATAGAAGACCTGGAGTCTACCAACTGTGCCTCATCTTAGACAGAGTCCTGTCTGGAGCTTAGCCATGTCCTCTGTAAAATGAGTGGTTGTTTTAAATGACTGTGTTCTTCAGATTTCTATAACCATAATGAACATTTGAGATAATAAACATAAGAGAGAAGGCTCATTTGGGCTCATGTTTTCAGAAGATTTAGCCCACGGTGAGTTGGTCCCATTCCTTTTGGATCTGTGGCCCAGCAGCACATCACAATGGACACTCATAAGCGACAAAGCTGCTCGCCTCATGGCCAGGCAGTGAGGTAGGGGAACAAAGTGCTGGGGCCCAAATGTCTTCTTTAGGACACATTCCCAGTGACCTGAAGACCTGGATCTAGAGTCTACTTGTTAGAACTTCTACCGCTTCCCAGTAGCACCCTTAGGTTTCCTTCTAGCTAGGACTAAATGCCCCTCCATGTTACGAATGTTTTTAGACTCTATGGGCCAATTCCAGAATGAGACAGTTTTCAAGGCCCCAGGCAAGATCTGCTGCTTCCTGCTTGTTAGGAGGAGGTGTAGCCTCCCAAAGGTGACCTGCCTGTGTTCTAGCATCGGGTTTTCTGGAGATATTAGAGACCAGAAAGCTTCACCCTGATTCCTCCACAGCCATGACCCCAGGCCACTCGCTGGGGTTTGCAAGTCCTGAAAAGCCACCACCAGCCTTCCTAGAGACCCCAGCATGTGATGGACAGCCACACTCTCTCCCCACCCACAGGCTCAGTGCCACAGCCCAGCCCACCTGCTCTTGCACCTCTCGGGGACAGGCTGTCTCCTCACCATTTTCCTCGTTACCCTGATCAGCAGGCTTCTGATTGCCTTTCTGATGGCATCAATTTAGCCTTGTGTCCTGCTTCTTTTCCATCCCTGAGGCTTTATCACTGAGCTACATCTCCAGCCTTTTCTATTTTCTATTTTGAGACAAGGTCTACTAATCCAGTTGTCCAGGTGAGACTTAAAACCATGACTCTCCCGACTCAGCCTCCTAGAGTGCTGGGATTGCAGGTGTGCACCACCAGGCTGGACTTTGGCCTCATTTCTTGACTACGACCCACTGTTCTGCCCCTGCGGGCACCCCAACCCTTACCATCCTCCCCCTGTCAGTTAATTCTCTCTACCCCACCCACCTGCCCTCCGGTGGGGGAGCTGGACCATCTCCAGCAGACCATACCACTGGGAAGTCACTGTGCCCTCTTCTTTCTCCCTTGTTCACCTGGTAGGCAGCACTTTTTTCTAAATGTCCTCGGAGACACCTTTGGACCCCCTCCTTGCTGTGCTCTCGAGAGACTCACTTCTGTGTGTTCGCAGCTGTCCTCTGGGTCACAGTCCTTGAGGCCAATTACTTTTCACATGACTACACTTATCTCCCATAAATTTTTCAGCTCCTTAGGAGCCAGGAGGGTCTTACCTAGACATTGAGCACGCCTGGCCCAGAACTCCCAAGTCAGACCCCCTCCAAAATCTGAAATTTTCCGAGTACAAACATGACACCACAGCAAGTGGAAGATTTCCTGTCTCCTGGCCTCATGCAAAGGGTTTCAGCCAAACACAAGTGCCCTAAAGATAGGGTACAAGACAACCAGTCAGGTTTTATGTGGAGCGGGGATGCGGAACATCGCCAGAGCGGGTCATGGTGGTGCACAGCGGCAATCCCACACTCTGTGAGGCTTTGTAGGTTCAAACCCAGCCGAGAAATATGAAGCTGCAAATAGATCCGATTCTGCAATGCATCTGAAATAGAGGCATTTCTAGTTCCAAGCATTTGGGATAAGGAAGACCGAAGCTGTCCCTCATTCCTGGAGTGCGCACACCCAGCCCAGGTCTGTAGCCCATGCTCCTGGTGAGCGGGTGGCATTAGGCCAGGCAGGCACAGAGTGGAAGGCTGACCTGCGGCAGGCATGCAGCATGTGTGGATGGAGCGGGGTGGATGTATCTCATTCTCCTTCATGCAGCTCTGAGAACACTCTGCATCCTTTGTCCACTGCTGAGGCTGCAGAGGCTGGAGAGAAGTGAGTCGGGGCGGGGCACATAGCTTGTAGGGGTACAGTGGGGTCCTGGCCCACTTCTGCCCCTTCTGTATACAAGGGCTCTGCTGTGTTGCCCAGCTGTGCACCCCTCGTGCCACCCCTAACCCACTGGCAGTCCCTGGAAGCTAACACAGAGGTCCAGTAGCACATCTGGCCCTCCGTGCAGTCCCTCTCCCTGTAGAGGCCCACTCGCGGTGTGGCCCCCAATCAGTGACGCTCCCTGTAGAGGCACAGTTGCTGCAGGCTCACACTCGCTGTGTATCACCGTTGGCTGGGGCTGGGAGTCTGTGCTGCAACAGTCACCTGTCTGCTGCCTTTATTTTTTATTTAATTACTGGCCTGCCTTAAGTAACCTTGACCAGACATTAAACTTCAGCAGAACATCAGCCTTGGTTTCCGGAAGAGCCTTTCCACTGGTCAGCAGGCAGAGCTGCCTATCTTGGTTTCCCTAACGTGCCCACCCAGGCGTATCCCAAGCGGCCTCCTCTAAGTTCACACCATCTGCCAGCCTCTCACCTCTCTGCATTTGCACCAAGTCCCCGTCCAGGTCCCCTCTGCCAAGAGCTCATCTTCTGCCAGCGAAGGCTGAACTGAACCTGGGGATGAAGGGGGACCCTTCTGAGCTTGAATCTGTCCCTTCAAGGAAACTTGGATGAGTCGCTGTCACCTCCTGAGCCCATCGGCTCCTCTCCCCTCCTCCTTTCTGTTTAGTTTGACCTTGGTCACTGATGACAAGGCTTCTTTTCCTGCCAAACCAATCAATAAGCTAAACAGACAGAAGATGAGTATTTAGAATATGGGAAGCCAAACTCAAACACAGATAGGTTATCAGCCTAGCCCAGAGCAGACTTCTGAGCAAATATTTCATTAACAAATTTTTCATGGCAACTTGCATGTTAAAAAAAAAAACAGGGGGTGAGGAAGAGAGACAGAAAACAGCAGAGGGCTAAAGAAAGGCCACTGGAGGCCTCCTGAAGCTGAATTGTCCCCACAGGAGAAAAAGCCCCCAGAAAGGGGAGCCCCATCTCCCTGTAACCTTTCCTTCCAAAAGCTGCCTCTCTCTGCAGGGCTGGCTGCTCTTGTCTCTGTGCAGCTCTCTCCAGGGCCCAGAGGCAGGTCAGTTTCCCCCAGGGAGCCCCAGTCCTCAGCCAGCCATGTGGGGAGCTGGGCTGGTCACCTGGGGGCTTGGGATGAAACAGGAGAGTGAGTCTAGGAGGGCCCAGCCCCTTGGGGAGCTGGGGACCTGAGGGAACACTGGGTGCCAGCCGTCCTGACAGGGCCACCGTTCACCAGCATTGCTGCTTTGGGAAGCTAGAAGCCTCCTCATACATACTGTGCTGTGAACCCTGGCAGTGGCAGGGTCTGGACCCTGCCCCAGTACTGAACACGTGCCCTGGTCACTGTGAGCCTCAGGCAAGGCGCTTTGGTTTGCAGGGGAGGGACTGGTGAGGCAGGAGCTTCACTGAAGCGCACACCGGCAGATTGCAGAGGCAAAACTGGGGCACAACCAGCCTGCTTCCAAAGTCAGGGTGCTTCCCGCTCCTTTTGACTGTTTCCCTAATACTGGCTGTTGTACTTTCAAGGAAAGGCTGGCAAATCGTGGAATTAATAATACTCAATTTTCGTAGGCGTGTGCCAAGGCCGCAGAAGAATGCAGAGATGGAATTTGGAGTTCTAGTGCGCCTGGCTTTCCCACACCCCCAGGCTCCCACCTCCTGGAAATCCCATCCACCCAGCCTGCCTCTGGGCTCCTGTGCGCCCCTTCCCTACCTCAGCCTGTGGTCACTACTCCCGGAAGCCTCCTAATCCACCCTGTACTCTTTGTTTTCACTGTACTCTAATTTTTCTTTAGAGTACTTATGCTAATTAATTAATTTCAATTTATGCTAACTATTAACATAAATTAGCACTTACATTCATTAATTTTATAATATTAATTTATGAATATTTAATGCTAATTCAATACCTTTGTGTGCGGTTTGTTGATGGCTGTCTATCTCTCTGATGGACTGGACTAATAATAACAATCATAAACACAATCGCCATGACCACCTCTGTTCAGAGCACACTAGGAACCTGGCTTGGCTTAACGGATCTGTGTATGCTAACTTCCTTAAGGCCTCCAGGATTCTTTGGGGTGAACAGCCTGCATCCCGACCGTACAGAGTAAACGAGGCACTCAGGGGTGAAGGAACCTGTCCCATGTGACCGAGCTGGAGGACACTGGGCTGACCAAGCAGAACAGGGGCCAAAAACTCTTTGGTTCTGGATTCCAGGCTTTCAATCAAGACGTGTGGCTAACTGTCAGAAAGGCCACCAAATCCTCCCTCTGTGGTCTGTTATTCTCAAGCAGTGCAGTCTGTTTTCCTTCTTGAATGTAAAGATGCTTGACTATTTTGTTTGGAATCAGCAAATGCAATAAAAGTGACGCTGTAAGACCTTCAGGGCTCTGGGACTCGCTCTTTCTTGCTCCTGGAATGATACCAGAAGACCACTGTGGAAGGAGACACACAGGCCTAAGCTTGCCTGAGGCCGTGAAGAAGCCACCAACTGCCACGTGGAAGTGAGACTGGCTGTCCAGCGGCAGGAAGCCCACCCAGGGTGGAGCAGCCAGCCAGCTAGCCACAGGCCCATGGAAATTAATTTTGTAAGACATGAATCATTAAGCTTTGAAAAGGTTTGTCATGTCTCAAAGGATAGCTCAGCAAGCACTGCTGCTGTCGCAGCCTGGTGCCTGACCAGGTGTCCGTTCCACAGCATGGTGACCATAAGAACACACTGACCGAAGGGGCCAGCTGTTGGGAGGCTGGACCTGGAGGATGCCTGAAGGATGCCAGCTGACTTCCCAACGCACTGTGGATCTGTCCCATGTGACACAGTCTAAGCTTTCAGAAAATATGTGATTAAAAAGTGCTGGCATTCTCGTGTTCTGTGGTTGCTTTCAAGTTCACATCAACTTAATTTCAGAACATGGCTGTGATAAAGTTGTTTGTTGACCTTTCAGCTTCTGAGTTGCGTTGTGCTCCTCAAGGGCTCTTCACTCTCCACCTTGACATGCTTTCCCACTGTTCTGTGGAATCACTAGTCCCTGTCCCTCTTTCTCCCCCTACACTAAGCTTCGCAGAACGGGGACTCTGTCTCACTTTGCTCTTACTTGGAACCCTTATTCTGAGCTACATCAAACATGTGGATCCATTTGCTTTAATTTTGTTTGCTTAGGTTGATATTAAACTCTGATCTGCATATCTGAGTTTCCCTTTATCAATCTTGAATTGCAGAACATTAGAGGCGGCAGGAACACCGAACACTTTTACCGGAACGTGCAGTTCAAAGGATAGCGTAAGAGCTAGTGGCTGCCCAGCTGGTTTACAGCAGGGGCTGGAGGTCCTGTCATCGTTGCCTGCTGTCTTGCCTTCTTCCATGGTGGGTAGACTTTGGAGTCCCCATTTTACAGATGAGTAAACTGGGGCAGAACCGGGGCCAGACCGCACTCGCCATGTCTCTGTCTTCATGAGTCCGGGCAGACTGCAGGGTTAAGCTTCTGACCGTTCCAACTCTTTTTTCCTTTGTCATGTGGCTCTAAAATATCTCTCTGTCCCCATCAGACCATCCCCCTTGTTCCCATTTAACCTGTGAAAGCTAAGCCCACTTTTGATCATGATGTGAAAATCCGAAGCCGAGCGCAATTCCTTCCAGGCAGATGTTTGGAAATGTCAAGCTGCAGGTGCTCAACTTGTCAAGTAACTTTTCAAATGATGAAAAAGGGGAAAATGTAGGTCAGAAAGCAATAAACTATATTCACATCTGATATAGCCTTCTGGTTAAGGAGCCGACTTTGAATCTCCACCTTTTACGAAAATGAAACAAAAATCCAAATCCAACCCAAAGCATTACAGCTATAAGTCCTGAAAGTATTTATTTTTCTATTCAAGTAATCCAAAAGCATAATCTCAAGGACATCCAAACTCCAGGAATGTCTCAAAATGCCATGGATTGGATGGGCTTCCTTTATCCAGATGTTTGTAGAAAAGACTCTGGGTGACAGGCGGGGAATTAAAAGATTTACTTTTAATATTTGAAAAAAGTCATATTTCTAATAACATTGAATCTTAAGAATGGATCCCCAGTCTGTGCTGCCTCTCTGGTCTTTCTCATTATTTTTTCCTTAAATAACAGCTCCGCTCTTCCAAATGATCAGCCAGGAAGTTCTGAAGGTAAGGAAGGGGACGGTACTCAGAATTGCGAGTACCTTCAAGACAAGCTTGTTGTTCTCGTCAGCCTCACTGAGAGAAGTCACAGTCAGGATCTTCAAAGGATAACTTCACAGGGGACAAAATCTCCAAGCAGCTGCTAAGTCTCCCAGGCTTCCTGAGCCCTCTTTTCAAGACTCTGAAAGGGACACGTGTCCAAGTGTCCCTTAATTCAAATGTGTCCTACGCGACACACTAATGGCTCCTGATTCCCCTGTGTGCAGACAGCAGTGCGGCTCCCAGAAGGGACGAGTGCCGCAGGGTGAGAAGCATTGCATGTCACAGCTTCCACGCCAGCAGGAAAGGATGCCCCAGATGGGCTCGATTTTACAAGGTGACCAGGTTTATCTGGTGGAGAAGCTACAGCTCCAGTTCTGATGGCAGAGAGAAATCCAGAATTAGCTTCCCGTAACTACTGCGAAGACAGCAATATGCAATGTACTAATTATTGTAACTGTCCTACTAACCTGTTTTGGAACTGTCTCACTGCTATTTCTTTCTCAATAAAATTAATAAAAAAACAGAATTAGGTTCCCTTGGGAGTACCGGTTGTACCTGTAACAGAAGAGCAAGGGTCTCTATGTCGCATCCATTTCCAGCTGAGCTTACTCACTTGAGGGGCCACTAAGAAACACTTTATTTGTTCCATGAGATTAAAAAAACCTAATGAATATTTCTGTGGAAAATAAAGTTTTGATACAGAATAATTCGACAGGGCTAACATCTAAGACCTGAGTGCCCCAGTGTGGGTTGTTATCAGAGATAGCGACCTTGGGACTGCGACTTTCCTCTGTACTTTGCGGTTTGCTGTTTCTTGAAACCAATTCATTAAAATTTATCTTTTAATTTTCACATGTTGGAAACTTCTAAACAACAACCATTCTGCTATTCTGGCTAGTATTCATATAGTGTTTATTTCTTGTCAAGTACTTTTTTTATACTTTAAACTTACATCTTTTTTCCCCAAACCTCTGACATTGTCCCCTTTTTGCTGAGGAGGAGCAAGGCACAGAGAGGCCAAGAAACACAACCGCGGTCACAGAGTCTCACGTGAAGAAAGTCTGACTCCAGCCCAGCACTGCCCCATCACCTTCAGGGACTGGCTGCAGGAGCCACGCGGAGCATAGGAGGGGGGCGGGGGCTTGCAGACCACCCAGCATCATCACAGGGGGTGAGGAGCAAGAGGCTCCAAAAGAAGGGCCTCCTGGGGGGGGGAGCGAAAGGCAAAGGAGAGGTAGTGAGCCCAGAGTTTGCTGGTTTCCGAATGACGTCAGCAATTGAGAAAAATCTGTCTCACAGTCACCCTTGGAATCCCAGGCAGGCCTGAGTCAGGGTCCGAGGGCCGTGTTCTGAAGCCCACGTGGGGCTCCACGCCGCTGAGGGGCTACAGGGCCTCTGCAGGAAGCAGACCTTTTCTTCCCGGGCTTTGCTTTGTAAATGTTTGCTGCGGGTGGCAGATGGCTGCCTGATTATGACACCGCGGAGGAACATTTCTTCCCTTCTGTTTACAAGGATCACTTCCTTATAGTTGTTTTCTGGGAAAAGAGCAGCACTTTCTTCCCTGCCTCTCGTTACTTTCTGGGATCAATGAAGGTAGCCCCGGCTGGAAGCGGAACTCATTGTCACTGTCCTGCAGCATAAAGGCACCGTGTGTGTGTGTGTGTGTGTGTGTGTGTGTGTGTGTGCGCGCGCAGGGCACCAGGGCCAGGGGAAGCCATGCGGGCTGAAGTCAGGGAAGAAATGAAGAACGCAGTTGGAAATGGAAAGTATTCAAATATAAATTAATGCCAGCCCAGAGGTCATGCTGCATACAGTCCTGCAATAAGAGAAGCCACAATGCGGACGAATAAATGAGAAAAGTAATCAGAAGTAAGAAAGGGGCGTAGACATCAGGTACAGAGCAGCCGGGAAGATTGCCGAACAAAGTCCAGAGAGTGTAAAAAAAGATAAGAAAGGCTAAGGCAGAACATGAGAAAGAGATTGTATTGGAGGTTAAGATAAATAATAGGGAAAATTTCAAGTGTAGGAGGAACATGGGGTCACCAGAGGAGCTAAGTGGGGAAGACATGGAAGAGGCAATGGATTTGAAAAAGAGGTAGCTGTCACTAAAAAAAAATTAAATTTGACTTTTCCCTCTTGAATTCTCAGGAAGGTGGGGAACAATTATTAGAAACTGCCATATTGCCTAAGGGAAACCAAAGAACCAATGAAGATAACAACATCATGCCAACATGTGAGATCCAGAGATTAAGACTTGGAAATAGAAAGGAACAAAATAAAAATTAGAGAACATACACAAGCACACACAGATAATAAATAACAGAAATGCATAACATGGGAACTTGAAAAAATGATTTCTGGGGCAATGCAAAAATCCCCATGATAAATGACGAGTGATCTGACAGCATGAGACTTGCCTTTTGATTTTTCTGTCTTCCTCCTGTCTTTCTTTCATGCATGCTTTCTGAAAGCCTGCTACCTGGTAGACCGCTGCTGGGTGAATGGGACATTGCTCATGGCCCCCTGCGGCATGGAGTCTGCATCTGGGAAGAAGGGCCTAGTGCACTTCGTGAAGGTGTCCAGGGCCATCCGAGTGCTAGCACCGTGCCCCAGGACCTGGCAGGGTAGTAACTAAAGGCTCAGGAGGTCACTGGGCTAGGACAATCAAATTCCTGCTTTGGGGAGGAAATGGACAGCAAGACTACTTGTCAGACTAAAGAAGAGCAATTCTTCTGAGGTGGGAGAGAAGAACTAGAGGTAGGTAAAGAGGAGACAAGGAAGATGCCAATTCAGGTCACACTCCAAGCTCCGCATGGTTTGTTGGTTTCTTCTTCCATCATACTGTAAATGCCTTAAACATGCTCTATGTGCAAAAATTAACTTAGGTGATGAGGTAAAGAGCAGAAATCTAACCTTAAGATAGAGAATATATTCCTGAGTTCCAAAGAATATTTTAGGAGAAAATAGACCCCTCATGAAAAACTGAAACCAAGCAGCCCGGGCCTGTGCCTTTCACCTATGCAGTGGGCCAGCCCCTTACCTGCACGCTGAGCTGCGATCTCCCTTCCTACCTACGAGTGGGCCATGGCATTGCTTTGTAAACCAAAACCAAACTTTCTGAGGATTCACAAGCCCACTGATTAGCACTCTCCGAAACAGAAATAGCCCTAGTTCCAGGCTACAACTCATCTCTCTTGGGGGGCTGTACTCAATTTTCTTTGTGTGTTTATTTTCAGTTCTGCCTAATAACCCTCTTTATCTGTCTCTCCCTGATCTGTCTTTCTTGAATTTTTTTCCTGCAATGAAACTCAGCAAAATCTGTGGGTGGGAGGAGTCCAGCATCCCCATATCTACTTTGGGGGACCCTGGTTGATCCCTACCCAGTGACACATCCAGAAGTTTTGGTTTTATTTTATTTCATGCAACCATAAGAGGAACCACTTACAAAGTCAGGTGCTGGTAGTGTGGGTTATTTAGGGGGTGTTATTGCTATGTGGGTGATTTATATACATGCTGTGGATTAGCTGGATATGGGTGGTATTATGGATCCTGTCATGGGACAGAGTCCTAGGAGGTCTCCAAAGGGGAGACAGAAATATGAGCTCACCAAACCTCCCAGGGCAGATGGTAGATTTTCTGGCTTCTGACACAGAAAAACAATGTTTGGGCAACATCTATAAAAGGCAGAAAGGGATTTATTGGGCAGAATTTTTAAAGTACAAACCCTAAGGAATAGACTACAGCCCTCAAAAGGAGAGAGGCAATTGTGGCCTGAGTTGTGGATGTTTATGGAAACTTTGGACTGCAGGCTTGTAGGGGTGAATCTGTGCAAAGGGGTTGTGATCACAGATGAGGGGGACAGCTTTTTCTGCAGGGTAAGGATGATGGGCCATTTCTAGGTGACAGCCATTCCAAGTGACAGTCAAGTCCATCCATAGAGAAAGGGCCACTGGACAGGTAGAAGGAGCTGACCCAAAGGGAGCACTTGTAGGTAAAAGAACATGGCATGAGCCTATTATATCTTTGAGGATCTTAGGAATTTTTGATTGAGTTTATGTCTTGATCCTGCAATTCATATTAAAAGTGTGATTTTTTCCATAATTTTATTGATAAACAAATAGCAATGAGACAGTTTCAAACCACATTGGTAGGACAGTTTCAATAA
>NDGM010992029.1:0-10697 GCA_002564305.1 Octomys mimax | reverse complement strand
TTTGGGACACTACCGAGTTACATGACATTACAGTACAAGTTCTCATATGTCCTGAGTCTTAGTACATCTAATTTTTCAAAAGACATATTTCACATTTCCAGCTGAGAAAACATGTGGTTAGAAGATATAGGGAATTTACTGAAAGGAACATTTGGCTATTTTATAAAAAATGATAGCAGCCAGATTTCAACCCAAGTTACTATGGCCCATGTTCAATAAATACACTTTTCACTGTTTTACTCTTTGTGTTTGCACTAGAGCTGCCTCTAACAAATTTAGATCATGGAAGTCATAAATAAATATTAAAACTGTCATGAAGACATAACTCAGTGGTTGAGAACTTGCCTAACATACATAGTGCCCTTGGTTCAGTCTTCAGAACCACCATATATACTCCACACAAATGCAACAAGAATGTAACCCTGGCTATCTCAGAACAGATTTCTAAAATGTAAGCTCCTCATCTAAGCTGGCTTGTAAAGCATATAGTGAACTGTTTAATAAAACCCACTGGCTTCTTGTACCCTGCCAGGAAGTAAAATCTTAAACCTCCCGATAATGTCCAAGGTCTTTCAAAAGTTTCAACAAGTAAGACAATATTCTTGGAATATGACCTGAAGCATATTGGATCTTCCTATTTCCTAGAAGACTCTAAATCCATTTTGGATGAAGTCAGATCATCAGCTACCAGCTCTGTACCTGGATAGTATCAGATTCTGTCTGTCACCACCACCATCACCACCTAATAGTCTGAGCATCTTCTCCTGGTCCGTAACTGGGGCTCAATGAGCCAGGTGCAGCACCAAGAACCTACTTGCTAGATTTGTACCACAAATGACTTCAATTCTGTTTCCTGATTTTGCCTGAATCTCTAGGAACTCTCATTTAGCTTAAGAATCAGAGATGGTTGTAATAAATCAGAGCAATTAATTCTTTTACAGTTTAAGGGTAATATGAGGTTGTGAATCCCACAATTTATTTTCTCTCATTTCTCTCTTGTCTTCAAAATTATTATTGGAAACACGAAGTTAAATGTGAGATCAACCTTAATATGTATATGTAACCCCATCCCATTAGGACTAAATGACTTCACTGCTTCCCAAGAAGTGAACTTAGCCTAAGGAGATTAATAGCCAATAACAAACATAGAATCCTTTTTTCCTTTTCTTGGATTTCTTGGGAGGAGAAAGACATTAATTACACATTACACCCATGAATGTAAAATTACCAATTGAGGTGTGTGTTGGACAGGAAAGGAATATGGTTCTGTGAGCATTTAAAACAAAGAGTATAGGTTAAAGTTACTGTTTTTCTGTGGAAATAGCAGTGATTGAGTTACTTACATAAACTTCAGCTGGAATGTGGTGGGTAAAGTGTTGTATGTGGTAGATTACTAATGAAAAAGGATGACATGTTGCAAAGTACTTGTAGTAAACAGAGAATGATTAGGAACTTGAAGACTGGGGTAGGGAGTGAGGGAGGGAAACAATTATAATGTGTGGCTAAGTGGATCTAAAGAAGAAAGTAGAAATGAGACATGATCTTACTCATGAATCAGATAAAATATTGCATCTTTATCCAAAGACTGTGTTATCATGTTTTAATAATCACTTTTCATGACTCTGGGGCTCAATATTCACCACATAGAACTTACAGAAGAAAAATTTTAACTTGCTTTATAGTTTTGGAGCATTCAGTCCATGATGTGCTGGTTCTAAGACCAACATGATACTAGAAAAGCAAGATAGAGGCAACCTGTTGAGTTCGTAGCAATCCAGAAGTAGAGGAAGAGAACAAATGCAGAGAAGATGAGAGGAGGGACCAAATACAATGCTCCATATCATGACCCTTGATTCACCCAGACAAACTCTACCAAAGCATGTTCTACCAAACCCCTGTTGCCTCCCAAGCTAATCAAGTTGATGCAATTAAGCTTAACAGACACACGTCATTTTCTGTCATCTTGACACACAAATGTATCTTCTTAAATAATACTTAACCTCTAAGTAAACAAAAGGCTATACTAACATAGTACAATATTCTTGGCTACAGCCCTAAACATGTAATCTGATCACCAAAGTCTCACCATTTTCAGCACTTTTCAAAAGTCCAAATGTCTACTGTGACTTATGGAAAACACTTGGCTGTGAGTTTCTATAAGAATAATATCAAGGGCTGGCCAAATAGCTCAGTGGATTAAAGTGCCTGCAAGCAGGCCCAGGGGCCAGGGGTTCTATCACCAGGGCTACTGTGCTGGCCCCTCCTACAGGGCATGCTGAGATGACAATTGCAACTGGGTGTGGTGGCTTGCACCTGTAATCCCAGCTCTTGGGAGGCTGTAAACTGGCAGATCACTAGGAGTCTGATCTAGTAGTGAGACCCTGAACATCCTATAGACCTTTCCCTAAATACAAAAAGAAAAAAAAAAAAAAGAATAAAATCTAGCGACATAATCCAAAGGTATAATCATATGGTTTAAACATCATTATTCCTAAAGGGAGGAATATGGCATAGGAAAATAATTATACCAATGACCAAAATGTAGCCAGGTAATTACACTTCAGTATCATATCCAGGATCTGTGGCATACGATGGTACAACGTGAGTCCTCGAGAGCTTGGGTATCCCACATGGCTTCTCTCCTGGGCTTGTTCTGCTCATGGACTATTGCTCGCCGTCATAGGCATTCTATGTTCCTGGCATCTCCAACTTCCCAGGAACTCCACTGAAACTTTGGCATCATTTCCACAACTTCATACGCCACCCTCTCAGGGACTTGTTAACTGGCCTCCCAGGGCTGCCATGAGATGCCTTTGGAAGTCTCCTTGATTGTGACAATAAAATCAGTATCATAGGGATGACACTAATTCTTGCTTTCAGTAGGATCCTGACAGCATGGATGGAATATTCTCTGAGTGTGTAGATGACATTGTAAATTGAAATGACACCTGGGAAGTAAATTCTTAAGAAGCCTCTCTCTTCTCAAAGGAAAGATTTATGCTTTTGCATCCTTGAATCTGTGGCAGATGGGGTTTTTTGGTTTCTGAGATTCTTTAGAGGCATGTTTCTTATTTTTCCTCTAAAAAGTACTTGAATTTTTAAAAATATTACTAGTTCCCTTAACAGCCATATGCCCTTTAGTCTCAACTTTATACATGATTCCTTCTAAGTCAAAATTCAAATTTTCCAAATTTTGTGCACTGCTATTTCCTGGTTTTCACTAGAAATCTGACTGGAAGCAACCAGGAGTATCGGTGCTACACACTGAACATCGGGCTTCCTGGCATCTCATCTGCCAGATCAATTTGTCCACTGCCATTAACTTCAGTTTCTTACAAATTCTCAAGACACATGCAAATGTAGAATTCTTTTTTTGAAAGAGTGTAGCACACTACCTCTAGTCACACTGCCAAAGTAGCTTTTGTTCCCAAGTGAAACCTCATTCATAGTAATGACCCCACACTCAGTACCAGTTTTCCATATTGGTCAGATTTCTTATTCTAGGGACTTAATGCTCAGCACACAACACAAAAAGGGGAAGAGTTTAATTTTTGTAGTTTCAGGAAATGTGGCTCATGTTTTGTTGTATCTAAGTCAGAAATGCCATGGTGGAAAGGTATGGTGCGACAAAGCTGCTGGGCTCATGGCAGTGGGAGGTCAAGCGTGAACAGCACCAGAAAGGACATGGGGAGTACCCAAGGGCATGCCTCCATAACCCACTAGACACACCCAGAAGTGTACTCTGTCAATCCTCTGGCAGCTCCCTCCACTGGCAGCTTCCAGGACAATCAGTTTTACATAATCAAGCTTACCCATCACATGCAGAAAACCATATGGGCAACAGGTTTCAAATTATGATCACTCACAAAGCAGCAGTGTTCATGTCATATGAAAACCTATGAGAAATGGTAATTTCCAGACCTTACCTCATACATATTGACATAAACATTCTGGAGGAGCAATCCTGGAACCTGAGCTTTACATGCTTTCTCAGGAAATGTGGTGCTAGCTGAAGTTGGAGAATCGGAAATATGAGGAGAGAACTGGATGCCAGATGTTGGTGGGAAGAGGCAGTATTGGCATGATAAAATGGCCATCGTGAGATCACTGTTTCTGATAGAGGTGAGTGGAGTGGAGAAGTCTTACTGAACTCAGGGCATTCTGCGGAGATGAGAGATGATGGTGATGTGGACTCATCTTTAACTTCATTTTATGGCTAGGATATTTTCTTTTACCTTATTTAGGTCTTCCTTATCCCATATACATTTCATTTACATAGTTATATTTAACTTGTCCTTGAATCTGCTTTAAAATAAGATGAAAATATATAAAGAACTTATATATCCCTAATTAATAATAGATTCTTCATTAGTGAATAAACCTGTCCCATCTGAGAACATTGGTCAAGGCACTGGTGCCACTTTAAGAGCATGCTAGGAAGAGAGCAATCACTTTGGAAAAAAAAATATTTTGCAAAACATGTTTCCCTTCCCAAATCCAAACTGTACAATAACAGAACATACCATATGCTGGCCAAACCAAATTATTAAATAAAAGTAAATGACATGAAACTACAATTTCAAATATGGACAATTTCCCAGTTTATTTCTGCTCTGGTTCATTTCAATGCAGGAATATTTTTGCCCTTGTTTTTAACCAGAATTTGGGCTGTAAATTGTTCTGAATCCAGAAGATTTCAGAAAATCATCCAATGGTAGAAAAGTAGAGAAAAACAAATATGTGAAATATGACTGAAAGTGGTAAAATATCTACCTTTCTGACATCTGCAAGTATTGAAGACACCTATTCTACAGCTAATCCTTGTGCCCTATCTCCAGATTTGCAATTTGGTTGACTTATGGTGTGCCTCAGGCATTGTTCTTTTCCAGCCTCTTCATCAGTGTTGAACCAGGGCTCAGAGTAGGTACTGCTGTCTCAGGACAGAGCAGAACATAAACTCTGAGAACTTCCAGAGTTGAAATGCAAGTCGTTCACGGCATTATCAGATGAGGCCATCGCCTGCCAAAGGCAACACTCTGGAGCAAAGTTGTCAACTCAATAGAGAAGATTTTCTTTCAATATGGAGTTTTGAAATGGTCTATGTCAAAATGAACCTCTTTGGGGATGCTTAAAATAGGTTCTTATAAAAAAAATTGGCTGAGTTTTCTCAGAGAGGCTCACTTGTATCTGGATCATGTAGGAATATCTGTTGAATAAGTTAGCATCTTACGTGGAATGAAAATTTTGGAAGTGGAACCTTTACGTGTACGCCATAAACACTTAAAATATATTTTAAAATCCTAGTACAGATGTTGTAATCACCTGAGCATTGATGCAGCAATATTTTTAAACACCTATCTCATATCAGGAACTGCACTTGGTGTTAGATACACGGTCCTGGAAAGCATAGTTGGCTTCTGCCCTACAATTTTTTTTCTATCTAGTTTGTTTGTTATTTTTCTCACTTTTCCTTTTTCAAAATGTAGGGACAGGTACACTTTGACCTGCTAGTTTTCCTTTAGTCTTACATTCTTCATGTACTAGTTAGGAGCTCTGGCTTAATGGAGGTTCTGTTATATTAAAAATATATTCATTGAACCCTGGGTTTTTCAAATCTTTGTTCATTCACACTTCAAGTCATTCATTTATTCATTCACTGATCCATGAGTTAATCCATCCATTCATTTATTAACACTTTGCTTGCTTAATTTCAAGTCAGTTGAATAAATTAATTGCAAGTGTATTTTGCTTCTAGCAAAGATACCTGCATATGTCTGTGTAGAACCTATGACAGTTGGATCTCAAATCTCCTGTCACTTAACAATGTGATGGTCACATCCCAGAGATGGAAATGCAAACCCTGTCAAGCCAGTGTACTTTGGTGAGGATATTGTCATGGGCCCCTGGTGGGAGGATGCTGCTGAGAGCATTATTTTTGTGAAAACACAAAGTTTGCCTGCCGCCTTCTCTGTGTTTGACTTGCTGTTGCTTAATGATGAGTCCGCCATTGCTAACAACCCATACCCTACCCAGCCCTGCTAAGATTATCAATGTCCTTGAAAACAAGGCTCAGGTTTTATTGCCACTTATGTCGCCTAACTCCTTCTGCTAATGACATTGGCCCTAATGAGGATTAAACGGTCTGACTCCAGGCGACGAGGACTGTAAGAACCTTAATGGTGCTGCAGCCATTTCATGCATGTCTTGGTCGCTAATGTTGCCATTTTTTCGTGATTGAGACACTTTTCCAAAAAGTGCAATCCGTGATGGGAAGGACTTTACCAGGGTGAACTTGCTGCAGATAGAGGGAGCCAAAGAAGGACAGAGAATGTATAGTTCTCTTACTGCTTCAGAGTTCAGAGAGAACTTCTATATTCATGATTTATTCACAACAGTGAAGGATTAAGCACAGGAGAAGGTGCCTCCTGTATTTCTCAGGTGATATGAGACATTGAAAGTCACAAGGGAGACAGAAATGGGAAAGTGGGCTTTTACTCCCGCTGTTGAGTCCAGGCTAGTGGCTTCAGCAGCATGGCTGTTGGAAGTAGGGCGCATGGATTGGCACAAAACGTTGGGAGTTGAAAATGCCAACGCTCATACTCCAGCCAGATTCACTGAATATTAGCCTACACTTTAAGTAACAGGACCTGCAGTTTCATGTAATAACTGGGTAATATGACAAGCATTGCATTTAGCGTATACAGTACCACCATTTCCCCGCTCTGTGCCCTTCAAATGTCCAAGTCACTGGTACTTATCCTTGAAAATAAGTGGAAAATAAAACCATATTTAATCCTTTGGAAATTTTCTACAAGAAGATATTTTATATGGAGGAATTAACAAAAAACACTTTAAATGTGAGAATGAATAAATTATATATAGTACCCCACAGATAATGTTTACTATCATGTCAATGATATAATAAGGCATTTGAATAATAAAAAATGCAAATACATTGAATAGTTGAGAAACACAACAACATATGACATAACGCTTAAGTGCATAAAAATTAACATTAAGACTCACTTGAGGGAAATACAAAATGATTTAATCACTGTTCTTTTTAAAACTAAACTTTATATTAGAACAGTTTCTAAATTACCCATGATTTTGTATGACAGCAGTAAGACTTTCCATACACCACACACACACTCTTTTTTCATGTTGGCATCTCACACAAGCATGGTTACACTTACAGAGCAAGTGTTTATATTATTATTATTATTATTATTATTATTAGCCAAAGTCCATCCTTTATATGAATCACCTTAGCATTTTCCCCAACTGTCTTTTGTGTTTTCAATGATTTGATTAGGGCATATTATATTAAATCTACTCATTGTTCTTGGCTAGTTTCTCAAAGTTCTCTTGTTTCTGGTTGCCTTAAAACTCTTGCAAAGCACTGCTCAGATGCCTTCAAAATTGTCTCTTGGGTGAGAATTGTCCCAAGTTTTTATCATGGGGATCCCAGAGCTTTTGGAAGGAGGAACATGGAAGGAAATTAGCGCGGACCTTGCATCCTTGCATCTAACCAGAGCACAGGCTTCGTGACTACTTGCCAACATCAAGTCCCTCAGGGTCACCTGGCTCAAGTTACAAAGTTCTATAGATTTTGTTAATTACATGGTCATCTTCCTCTACTGTTAAGTTTTTACCTTCTCCTTTCCACACTGCAGTCTTTGGACAGTCTGCATGAAATGGGAGGGAAACTTCGTTCCACTTCGCCCAGGGGTGTGTGCTTACTCCTTGGAATTCTTGGGATTACTTGGGATTCCTCTGCCTGACAGGTTCCACTGTTCTCTCCCATTGATTCATTTAGCCAATGATTTATTTTATCAGCATGGATGTTCAGACTCTTACCTCCTCCCATTATTGTCATTGTTTCCATTGTGTTGTTTTTGCTGTACAAGAAACTCTAAGCTCATCTTGTAGAAGATTTGTTGGAACAATAATGTTTATAATGTTTAACTACAGGAAAGGACATATGACCATTGACTTTCCTCACAGTCCCCTCCCCACATACTACATACACTTCAAATTCATATATCTCATTGTTCTGAAACAGTTCTGCAGTTCTGGAGTGTGTGTGTGTGTGTGTGTGTGTGTGTGTGTGTGTGTGTGTGTGTGTCATGGCTACCTTGATGTCCTGAATTGACTCAAAACACTTACCTTTCATTGTCATTTTGACTGAGGGAAGAGCCAGCAATCACAGGGTAGCAGATCTGGTGAACAGGTGAAGGAGGCCCCCCATAATGTTTTTATGAGTCTATCTTTCTGGTGGATGGCAGTTGGCGCAACATATACTGTAGTTTTAGCTATGCTTAGAAAAACTCATGGAAAAGGATTTGCAAAAGTGGTGTAAAAATTGGCCAGAAAGATGGGACACATTTAGTTGAACTGATGAGGAGGATTTTGAGGCTGATTAATGACATTGTGTCTCTTACTGTGATAAGTACTTTGATGGAAATATTTACTGTACATTTTGATGACACTGTGTATATTTTGGTCCCAATTCTAAAATGATCAATTTTCCTGAGGAGACTAGTTTTCTTTTTTAGAGAGTATTAGAAACCAATTTCTGTGCCCTTCATACTGAGCGTTACTGCTCCTAGGGCCCCTGGCTGGCCCTCTTGGCTGTGCATGCGTACAGTAGCACCTTGGTTCATAAATGCTTCTGTTAGTGAACAGTTCAGCTTCTGAACATAAGTGCCAGGCAAAATTGTGCTTCTGGTCACAAACTCCATATCAGATGTGAATGTGACCAAGGCCACTTTCCCCAACAACACACAAACACAGCTGTCATCTCTCTCTGACACATTGTCCTGGCTCCCTCTAGATGAAAATGTGGTCATAGACAGGCCCCTGCATGCTGGCTTTAAGGCTTTTTGTGTGCTTTTTAGTACTTGTAGTAGTTATAGCGTTATTCAATCTAATATGGCTCCAAAAAAGTGCAGAGCCAACATGGTAAGGTTTTGAAGAAAATAACAATTAAATTGAAGAAGGACAGATCTTCAACTGTAGAAAAATGTTAACATGGTATTTGAGTGGCGGATCTGGACTTGGAATCTAAAGTGATGAAACAGACTATCTCAGTCCAAGAAGTTGAAGAATAAATATACCACCAAAGGAGCTGATGTGGCAAAAGGAGTAACAATATTAACTAAGAAGAGGACACCAGTGCTGGAAGAGGTAGAAAAACTTTTGTTAGTGTGGTCCAGTGAGAAACAGTGACAGGTGATGGCCTCGGTGAAGCTACTATATGTGAGAACTCTGGGAAATTGCACGGTGATTTACTGTAAGAAATCCCCTCTACAACTGCAACATGCAATGAATTTAAAGCCAGCAGAGGGTGATTTGATGAATTCTGGAAGATAAGTGGCACCCACAGTATGATACGACTCAGTTTTAGTCCTAAAAAAGCTACTGCAGAAGCCTACAAGAAAAAATTGGAGAATTCACAAAGGCAGAGGATATGTAACTCAACAAGTTTTCAACTGCTATGAAACAGGGCTATTCTAGAAGAAGAAGCTGAAAAGAACATATATAACACAGAATAAAAAGGCACAGGCCTGTGAAAGAGAGATCGGTCCATTATTTGCCCGTGAACACAGCACCAATATGAAGATTAAGCTACCAAAGGTGTACCAGTCCCAGACCCTTCTTGCATTCAAGGAACAGGATGTGAACAAGGCCAGATTGCCTGCCATGTAGAGGCCCTGTGCAAAAGCTTGCATCACAAAGTATGCATCCATGGAATGACTGCACAAGGTGTTTACACCCAGTATTAAGAAATACCTTCCTGACAGTCAACTACCTAAAAGGTCTTCTTACTACAGAAAGTGCTCCTGCACACCGTTCAACCTCGGTGCATTACATGAACATAGAGTACTACTTTGTAACGGTCAATCTGTTGCATCAGGCAGAGATCCACGGGTGTTCTCCCACAAAAAATGCCTTTCTATTTACTGGATCTGTCCCTTTAAACCAGCAAGAGTACAGAAGGTAAAGCAAAGCTTATCCAAAACTGAAGATCCCACTTGTGTGAGGCACATCCCACTGAGGAAGATGAAGAGAGGAAGGGAAATAAATGGAACGAGTGCCAGGATTTGTTTGAGTAAAATGACCCCAACAGGGACACTGTTGAATTTGATGAATGTTAATGGGGACTTTCATTTCTGGAGGGTTATGCTACACAGGAAAACATAAGTGACAAGTCAACAACTTCGGACATTGACAGTCTTATGGAAAACTCACTACTATTATGGGCTATTGGACTATATTTGGATATTTTGCTGAATTCATGCACCTACAATATTTAAATCAAAATGGAATGCCCTTCTCTGACAAAACTAACCAAAAATGGGGATACAAATGAACAACCATTTTGTATCTGTATACGCGAAATAGTTAGAGTAGATATACAGCTCCATTCTCTTATCTTAATTCAATGAAAAGAGAGGTTTGTTCTAATAGTGTTTGAGACAGGATATCAGGTCTACATCTTATATAATGAAAAACCACTAAGACAACAATATGCAATATATTAACTATTGAAAATATACTAGTAATCGGTTGTGAAACTATCTCATTGTTATTTGTTTCTCAATAAAAATATTAAAAGATAGAAATCATACTGCATTTGTACTATGAATAACTACTATGAAGACAACAATATGCAATGTATTAATTATTGTAAC
>NDGM010992020.1:0-14828 GCA_002564305.1 Octomys mimax | reverse complement strand
GAAGGGGGTGGGAGAGGGTCTGGCCCATGCTGTGCCTTGGCTGGAACTGGTCCCGCCGGCGCAGAGTAGCAGGAAGCTCTGCGCACACTCACAGGACCTGGGCTGGAAGTGGGTCTCTGACTTAGCTTGTTAAGGCAATTTTCAGTGGCATACCTCTCATAATGAATCACATTCCTCACATTTTTAGTTCCAGCTTTGTATAGTGATCATCGATACTGAAAAATAGTAATTTGAGGCCCTGTATCTGCTTTACCTTGAAGAAAATATTTTTAAACAAAATTCACATTTTATTTAGATTGAAATACACTATACAAAATTTTCTTCACCAAAATTAACAACAATTTTTTCTATACTATTTCTAGATAGACCACAAAACATTCATTCTGTAGGTTCTATAGGTTTTCCAGGTTTTTTTTTTATAAATCAAGGTGAGGCAGTAGATAGAGTCGTGGAAAAAAAAAGATGGAAAAAACCAGACAATTCAGTTTCCTATTACAGTTAAAGTTTGAATTGAAAAGGTTGCCACTGTACTCCACATCTGGTTGTTGCTGTTTACATCCTTTGTCGAGCCTACATCATCTTAAGCTTCTTAGCAGATAAATATTGAACACTTCTGCTTCATGTTCCATATTGAATAAAAGATTAATTAGCATGCTAGATCAGAGAAATAAAGTCATAAAATTTAACAGTTTTGTGAAATTCTGTCAATTAAAAACTACAAAATTTCATTATGATAGTAGAGGAAAGGGTAATATTTTCTAATGATAGTCAGGGATGGTTATTTGGGAAAGCTTTGCAGAAGAGGTGGCAAATAAGTAAAGCTTTAAATAACAAATTTTCATGGGTGGTACAAAAAATGAATATGACATTTAGGAAACAATATCAGTAAAGTTATCAGAAGAAAAATATTCATGGTGAGAGATTTGATTTCACTTAAAAAAGATAACAAAAATAGAATCATAGAAGTAGAAAGAAAGTTTAAATCTAGATCATCAATGGCATGCAATGCCTGTTTAGTAGTGCAAAAATAGACTCCAAATGACACAGATTTTTAAAAATATTGACATTTTCTGTATTTATTATTACTGAACACATTTTCCTTGGCAAATTCCCATGCGTGCCAATGGAAGAAAAACACATGCACTTCTCAGTTTAAAGTAATGCAAATATTGCTGGGGAGATAGTTCAGTGGCCTAGGCACCTGCGGGGCAAGTACATGGTCCTTAGTCAGATACCTGGGACAAAAAAAAATGTAATGCAAATATTGCTGATTCACATAAAATTCTATTTTGGATATATTTTCAGCAAATTCAAGGGGAAAACTTCCTCTTTAAAGAGATTCGTATACTCTCATTTTTCTAGGAAAATATCTGGATGTAGAAAAATAAGAAGTATTTATCAATATAGCAAAAAGAAAAGCCTTAATTCCACATACAGGTCCTTTATGGATTCTGCCAAGACACCCCTTATATTTCTAGGTCCCTAGCAAGCCTTTGATGTTGTCTGCAGAAGTGCTATTTGACAATACCTCCCCATATGAATTATTTGCACTATCAACCCTCTTTATTTGTACTTCAAGTTTTTGTGTCTTTCAAAATATTTGCAAGCCTACTGTAAGTTCTGTGAGAAAGTCTGGATTTCCTTTATGTCATTGTTTCTGGCGCTGAGAAGTTTCAAACATTATATCTTTGTCAAATTATGATCTACCTCCAGTTTTTTACTCCTGGGAATATCCTGTGTTGATACATCGTGCCCTCTAACATGCTCTCCTTCCTGTGCTACTCTCCTAGTTTCTTTCCTCATTGCTGAGAGATAATACTTAATATTCAAAGTTAAATGAGGAAAGATTTATTTCAATTCACAGTTCACAGAGGTTTCAATCCATAGTTGGCCAATTCCAAGGCAGGAAACATGAAAGGGGAACATCGCAGAAGAGAAGCAGTCCATGGCATGCGAATTAGCAGGCAGAAGGCTACAAGCAAGAGCAGCAGGCAACAAGCCTTGCCTCCTTTCTGTCTCTTTTTGTATTACATTCAGACTTCAGGCTATTGATTGGTGCTGTTTATTCTCAGGGTGGGGTTTCCATTATCCACAACCTTAATCCAATCCTATTATCATACCTCTAAACCACATTCACACTTCCTAATCCAGCCACTTTTGAAATGCCTCACCTAAGATTCC
Organism: Octomys mimax; assembly: GCA_002564305.1. Lineage (NCBI taxonomy): Eukaryota > Metazoa > Chordata > Mammalia > Rodentia > Octodontidae > Octomys > Octomys mimax. The sequence goes on along the minus strand of NDGM010992020.1, from coordinate 12,647 downwards.
ATGAGGCTTTTAGGGGAACAGCTAGATATTAGCCATAACAGCTACAAATGAGATTGTTTCTTTACTCAAAACCTATATAGGATTTATTATATGCTTTCTTTTTACCTATCTATAACTGAGAACTGAGACACGGGCTCACTTGTGTTTTCTCAGAAAATCAGATATCTTGGCTTTAATCTCATATATCATGAACATGTCTACTTGCTATCTCTTATTTAAACTTTTATTTTCCCTCCAGTCTCAGGGAAGCTATTTTGTGTCCTCTCTGTTTTATGGCTTGTGATAGGGTATAGAACTTTTAATTTTCTGGCTTTGCTATTTAAAGATATACAGTTATAATTTAGAAACATACATACCTAGTTATATGTACACAGTTCTTTTCAGAAAAAAGTCTGTCTTCTAAGACTGAATTTTTCGCTTTGGCTTTCAGACATGCAGACAGAGATTTTGAACCAGTCAATGACAACTTAGTTTAATGTTCTATCTGGTCAAACCCTAAAGCTGTGAAATTCACTGATTCAAATAGTGAAAAATAAACTAGCAAATAATAGGAATTTTATGATTTAAAATACAATGATATCCAAATATAAAAATACCATTTTCATTTCTTTACTGTATATGAGTTCCTAAATGTATTTCTGATGATAGAGTATATAATATGATGTGTATGCAGTGTCAGAATAGGCCAAGAGTCCAGATAAAATATTATGATTCAAGAATATAAAAGAAGCAATAAAGTTTAAAGTATTTCATATATAGAATTAATATAATCTAATATGTAATTAAACATGAGTATGTGAGAGACAAAAGTTAAACATGAATCTATTTCTGCCTGGATGTGTATTAAAGTTGACAACTCCACTTCTATTAATACAACTTCTTACCTGAAGAAAGGGTTACAAATGGATATCATAGATATTCTGGAGTTAGAGTCAAAAATACTAATCCCTGAGAAGAAACTGAAATTGATTGTGAGAGTATTTTTTTTGAATAACTCAGTTGATCCTATTGTCATTATTGGAGTCAGGAAATATACATGAGAAACAAATGAGAGTGGGGAAAATTGTATAAGGATGGGAATTTTGTCTTTTTGCAAGTGGGCAAACCATGTGGACTAACAAGCAATCAATTGGACATTAGGACATACACTTTAGGAGCAAGATCAGTATTGGAGATGAAGATTTGAGAGTTATCAATTCTAGGGGAATAATAAAGTTATGGAAGTAGATGATGGAAGAAAGAGAGTAGACAAACCAAAATGGAAAACTAAATAGAATAGAGTTGAAAAATGCTTACATTTAAGGAATAGAAGGTGAGTGAAATTTTCACTGAAAGTAATTGAGGGAAAAAAGATCAACATAGATGGATAATCAGGAGGCAAGAATGCCACCAAGTCTAAACAGAGACAAATGTAAGGAAAAGCTACTAGAAGAAACTAATACTGATTAATCATGATGTTTGACAATTGTGCATTGTATTAACATGAATATATGACTGCTTGGTTCTAAATGGTAACAGGAGAAAGCACTTCTGTGAAAAGGATAAATTCAGAAGGAAAAATAGAGGGAAGTACAATTAAGGAAAGTTAGTTTTTGGTAGGGAATGCCATATCTGAGGAACTTTAAAGTATATACTAACGTAGTCAGGATTCATGTACAGGGTAAAAACTGGATACACTGGAAAGAAAACAGATAATCATGCAAGTTATCAGAGAAAATAGTATAAGAGTAGGAAACTGAGATTAGAGATTATCTATTTTGTGACAAAAGCAAAACAATTGAAGAACAGGAATATGTCAAGATATTTTCATAAAAACAAATGTCATTATAATAATATATTTCTAGATGGTTAATATTTTGAAGTTTTCAATTCATTATCGCAAGGTTGTAAAAGTATGAAGTGGGGATAATTATATTTAAGGAATTCTTAGATTTATTCATATTGTGTACAGAGTTAGGTCTCCCATACAGTAGTACAAATCCTCTGCCTTGGGCTAGAACATTTCCTTGTCAAAAAATAGTCATCATATTTTGTACTAGGAATATAGTGTTGTTTAGTATTATCTTTGTCCAGTCCTTACTTGCTGTGGACTTTTTTGTTGTACTTAAGCATGTATATCATATGAAACCAACCAACTCCATTGCTATGTTTGTTCTAATTGAAATGAAATAGAGCACAAAACAGAGATATGATCATGTGAGCTGCCTTTGCATCAGCTGCAAGGTAAGATGCACCAGCCATGGGGTTCAGAATTCTCTACTGAAGTTGATATTTTTTGGCTCTTTCTTATGTGACTAAAATATTATTCCTCCCAGTATCTGAATCATGTCCTTCTCAAAGACCTCAGTACCTAAAAAAAAATCATTCAATGAGTTGATACCTGAGATTGCTACTTTTGGTGATAGGCAAATAGTATCATGTGTTCAACAAGTCCAGCCTGGTTAGTCCTTACAAAACAAAGTGAAAGAGCAACATTTGGGTGAAAATTGGTTTCTGGAAGTTTGGCTTCTCCTTATACAACTATTAAGTAATTTGTTCCTCTTTTCTGCCCAATACAACTTCTCCCATATTCTTTGGAGAAGTGTGATATTTCAAACTCTTGAGCCTTTTCGTGTTCTGCACTGCAACATCTGAACCTGCTTATCATTAGCATCTACTCTACGCATTTAGATATTGACTTTTACCTTTTGTTTCAACTGTTTTCTACCCATTTTCTATCTGAATTGTATGTATTGATGTTTCTCAGCAACACTTACCTGGCAGGGGATATACTATGATCATGATGTTTCTCAGCAATTTTGGTCTCTTTTGCTGTTTCCTTTGGCTTTGTGGGTCTAAGTCTTTTCATTTATTATTGTAATTAAGAGCACAAATTCTAGGTCTAACCTCTGGATTTGAATCTTTGCAATGCCAAATTACCAACCATAGGCAATTTAATTTACATGTCTGTGTTTTTTCTTCTTTTCGTTCATTGTCTTTTTGAAAAATTGTAGTGATACAGCTACTGTGTCTCAAATTTAGTACCTATGAAGTAATTATGACAAAGTCTTGAACAAATTGCCTCTCAATAAATATTAAACATCATTGTTCTTATCACTACTAATATTAATATAATTTATTATTTTTGACTTCTAGATGGACATCACAGTGTTAGGTCTTGTAGTCATTTGTATATAGGTGTCCCCAAAAATATCATGCACTCATGGGATGGCTTCTGGTGTTCTTGATTGACTATTGAGGATGTGGGTGCTACACTTGCCATGAGGCAGGTAAGGGGCACTATAATGTGAAGAAGGGAGAGAGGTTACCTAGCTGCCTCAGCTACTGCAACTGCCTTTGCTCTCTTGCTTTTTGCCTACACCGTGAAAGGGTACTCTCTGCCATGTGCCACTCTGCCTTGCAGCCATCCAAATATGGACTGAAACCTCTAGTAACTGTGAACTAAAATAAACCTTTCCTTCTTTCATTTTGAGTGTCCAGCATTTGTCCCAGCAATGATAGATGAATAACTGAGACAGATCTCTTGCCTAAGCAGGCACAAAGTCCTAAGTCTGATCCCTAGTGCTATCAAAAGTGTTGGGGAGAGAATGATATAGTTGTGATTATTTAGAAGTTTCTAGTGGCAATGGATATAAGCACATGGCGTCAATTCACTATGTTGTACCATTAATTTATTTTTTATTTTTTATTTAGTTTTGGCACTGAAGATTGAACTCAGGACCTTGCACTTGCCAGGCAGGTACTTATACCACTGAGCCATTTCATCAGCCCTAATTAATTTTTTAAATGTAGGAGGGTTAAATGATGATTGATAATTTTTCTTAAGAGTGCAGAATAGAAAAGAGTGACTTTAGTGGATTATAGTAAGTAATATTTACTGACAGAGCATATAATGAGTGAAATTTAAATATCAGGTCCCTAGGTCATTGCATTTCTCCCTTTACAAATGCATTATTGGTTTTATACTATTATTGGCTTTGCTGATATTCAAAAAATATTTTTGGAGCAGTTCATATATCTCATACACATATAATGTTGTTTGGATGTAGAAAAGGGACCATGTTATTGTCTTCTCCAGCGTGAGGAGATCTCTCTCTGAACTACCCAACAGATCTTCACTCTTTCACTCTTGTTCCACTGACTACAGTTCATAGGATTATCAATTAATAAGTCATTGGCAGTGAAAACAGGACCAAAAAAATTGACCTAGATTGATCAAAATGTATGTCTGTTGCTAAGAATAGCATCCTAAATTATTGATTCATGTGAAGCAGGAGTACATGCACAAGACACATTGCTACTTTATTAGATAAAAGAGGGAGAAGCTAGTGCCTTATAGATACCTAACTGTTGCAGAGAACATTATTCTCCAGGCTGCTCTGTAAATTCATAAATATTGATTATACCTTAAGTATAATTGACACATATAATTTTGTAATTTTGGGGGGTGGAAGGTTGTACAGGATGTTCAGGGTCTCACTACTAGAGTGGACTCATAGTGATCTGCCTGTTTAGAGTCTCCCACGTGCTGGGATTACAGGTGCGTACTACCATGCTCAGTCTCAATTGCCACCTCAGTGCACCTCTAGGGCGCGACTGGAACAGTAGGCTTGGGGATCAAACCTCTGACCCCTGCACCAGTTGCAGGCTCTTTAATCTGCTGAGATATTTGGTCAGCCCTGATACATATAATTTTGAAGAGCATATTGGGAAAGATAAAAGTGAATCCTTGCCTAATAAGTATCTTTACCTACAACTAGGCCCATCAGTAATTGAAACAAAATTTTATTATAAATTAAAGCTTGGTTGTCACTGTGGCAAGCATCCAGTTTTATTATTCAGATAAAAACAGGTAAACGTTTACAACTTAGTTATAGCTTTACCTCTCCAAACACTATACATAAAAGTAATACAAATTATTTAAAAGACACAATAATATTCTGCATTCCTATGTGAATATAAGTGCAGGTTCTTTTTGGCTCTTATCGAGAGCAGATCTAAAAAGAGCAAAAATTTCTTTTTCTGACTTCCTATAATCTTAAATCTCCAGTTAAAAAAGTATAATTCTCCAGTTTGCCTTATGCTGTTTAGCAGGTGAATTGCCATAGCGCTTATACAGTCCAACCTGGTTAGAAATCAAATTGTGAAAGTTGTGATAAACTTACTAGCAATTAAGATCCAGCAAGATACCTTATCTTCAGATGGCTCCCGGGACTTCTTGAAGTTTGGATATTCACATCTGTTTTTTTTTTATATTTCGGTATTTCTTGCAATGGTTGTGGAAGCTCTTTGCAGTCTTGTTGACTTGCAGATATGCAAATTAGCTTTATCCAAGCTTGCCTCGTTTCTGGGATGGAAAGTTTCCAGGCAGATACACAGCAAAAATTCATGGTACGTTCAACCTCAGAGCTTGGAAGATCTAATGAGTAAACTCAATTTTATAGAAAAGCAGTGAGAGGTTGCATTTTTCTGTATGTTTTTGAATGGAGAAATGTTGAAACATTTTCTACTATGGGGTACATTAACAAGAATAAAAAAGTATAGTAAAGTCTGAAGCAATTTTTCTTTCAGTTTTCTACATCTTAAAGGAAATTTCTAACAAAAAAATCCATAATTTTGCAGCTGGAGAATATATTCAGAAAGCTGTAAGCTACAGAAACATTTCTTTGGTGCAAACACTTTATTGACATTAAACATTTAAAAAGATTAAAGAGATTAGTTTCTACAAAGGCTGTCTTTTATTCCACACATGTGCTCAGTACTGTAACTGTCAATCACAGATGAATAAACCATTTTAGATGGATTTGGATTTAAGAATCAGAAATGATAGATAATTGGGCCATTAGCAGAACAATAGCTATTTTTAGAAGCAGAAGAAGTTAATGAATACTATATATTTATTCATAAAGATACAACATTCCCGGACAATATTTCAAATTCCCAATCCTTCTGAAAAATAATTGCTTCATTTTGTCACATTCTGACTCCATTAATGTAAAGATTCATAATAGATTGAACTAATAATTTACCTATGTAACTATAAGAAGTTTCAGTTCTTTGGCTTTTGTCAAAATTTGTCATTTAAGATGTTGATAGATTAGCAAAACAGCAGTATGCTGAGAATACACTAAATAGAGCAATAAAAATCAAGTCTTATTTATAGTAATTTGTTTTTATTTTCTATTCACTGGAAAGTTCCATGCTTAATGCACAATTACACTTACTTATTTTATTTTATATGTTTTTAAAGATAATTAAAAACAAAAGTGCATTAGAATCAATACAGAATCGCAACACAAAATTGCAGGAATTCAGCAATGGTTGTTGTATTGTGTATTGTTGTCTTCAAATTAGTTGCTCAGATTACCAGATGTGAGCATGCAAATTTAGTCAAAAATTATTTTTAAAAAAAGGAAAGGAAAAATAAACATTAGTTGCTCCTTTCAATAGATCAGCAGAAATCAGCAATACAATTATCCAATGTATCCTGCGTATATACATATATATTTCTTTTACCCTTCTATCGTTCTGTTCTCCTTTCCCTCATCCCAGTTGTTCCTTCCCTTTGATTAGTTTCTTTTTCTTTAATAGTATCTACTGTACCTTTCCAATCTTATTTACTCTTTCAGGTTCTTACTCTAGGGATATAACTAGTGCAGTATTGAATATCATGCAAAAGAGACAAGAGTTAGAACACACAGTCCTTTTAATTCCAACCTCAGCTTTTTTCAGTATATAGTATGTGAGACTAAATAGTAGTCATGATAAAAATACACAGTGAATATATGCATTTTTAAAATTATTACAATAAAAGTTATATTGTCATTAATCCCCCTAAAAATACTCTGCTTACTTTAAATACACTTATCTCATCCCTCTTGCAACTTTTTTTTTTGGTCTGCTCAGCCCACCCTGAGGGTGGGGCTGGCAGAGCATGTGGGGCCAGGGATTGACACTTTGTTCCCTGTGGTTGCCTAAGCTTGCCTAAGCAGGCACTTTAGACTGCTGAGCTATCTTGCTGACTCCCAAAAGTTGAGAAGGATTTTTTGGGGGAAGCTGGCTCAGCTTGCCTTAAGGGTAGGTCTGGTGAGGTAAGGGGTGCTGGGGATCGAACCACAGTCCCCTGAGCCTGATTGGGTTTGCCTCAGCAGGCGCTTAAACAACTGAGCTAACCAGCAGGCCCCCTCTTGCCAGTTTTGGAAACAGTTCTGCAAGTCCTGTTTCATGAGTGTCTTTGAGAGGTATAATAAAAATATGGTAGTTACTACTGCTGAATGCCATGGATCAGAAGGGGGGACCTTATAAAACTAATACGTGTTTGTATCCAACTTATTTACCAGATCTAGACCTGTCCAAACTTTGACTCATCCCCAAAGTCAAAATGACCATGAAAAGTAAATGTTTTGAGTTGATTGAAAATATTAGGGCAGTTAGCTCAACTAAGCACACTGATAAAAAATGATTTCCCAAAGTGCTTTAAAAAGTGGAGTGATGGAATAAGTGTGTTAAAGATAAGGAGAAATATTTTGAAAGATATTAATGACAATGTCTTTTATTGTACAACATTTTAAAAATATTAAACATTAATTATTTTTATCACATTTTGTACATAGTTTCATTCCACTGCATTATGATCACTCTATGCTATATTTGAAATGTTTGTGCCCACTCTCCCAAATTCTTGGGGTTGAATCCTAGTACTTACTGTGGTGTAATGAAGATGGGAGGCCTTTGGGACATGATTATGCAACCCTGTGGTGGAACTGACAGATGCGAAATTCCTGTGTACAGCATGTAAAGAATTGCAATGCATATGTTTAATATGAAGGGAAAGCAGGTATATTTATTGAAGGTCATGAAAAGAGATATGATGCTTGAAAGACAAAAGGCTATCATTGTGCACCATGCAGACATATCAGGTCATGGAGCTCAAAAGCTAGAGTGCAAAGAAGGACCTTGTATACTTTGATCTGGTGTTATATAGAATGAGCCTAGAGTGGTGCCCAAAATCAAATGGGGAAATTGGAAAGATAAGGGAGATATGATCTTAAGATGTCACTCATGTTCAAGTGGGAGGAAGAGAGTGAATTATTTAGCCCTCAATGTCCTATCTGTACTAATTAAGTCATGAAGATTCCTGCCTTACAAATCAGATTAATGTTTTTACACAAGGAGCTCAGTGAATCTCTTTCAGTCCTCCACTGTGTGAGAATGTATCAATATGGTATTATCTACGAAGGTCAGGGAGAGACTTCATCAGACAACAAATCTTTTGCCACATTGATCTTGAATTTCTTTTTTTCTTAATGTATTTAGTACTGGGTCTACAGGGTCTCACTACACAAAACAGACCCCTAGTGGTTCTCCTGTTTTCTGCCTCCAAAGGGCTGAGATTACAGGCATGAACCACTACATCCAGTCTCAATCGCTGTCTCAGTGTGCCCCTGAGATAGGTTCTGAAGAGCACACTGGGGATCGAACCCCAGTCCCCATGCCTATCTAAGCAGGTGCTTTCATCTGCTGAGCTACCTAGATGGCCCTGATCTTGGATATTAAATTGTCCACAATGGAGACAAATAAATTTTCGTTGTTTCTATACTATCCAGTCTAAAGTATTTTGTTATAGCATCCCCAAAAGACTAAGACAGCCTATAGTTGGAACAATTTATTCATTTCTGTCTGTCGCACAAAGAAAAGTGATCTAAAGGGTAAAACTAAACATAGTATCTATGGGTGTAAGAATTGCTATAATGTTGAAATCTACTCACAACTTGTGTTTTTACTTGTGTATTTTTATATTGTAAGGAATATTTTGATAGAAACCTTGTTCTTTTTATCTGCTCTTTTGTGTCACATATTTTTCTAGTTTGATAGATACCACAGGCCTAGTTTGGCACTTCTAGGTGCTAAAAAATTCCCATAATGTAGGTCTAGCACATTTTATCTGAAAATAATTGCAAAGAAAAAAATTCTGAATATCATCAACTACCTGCCTCTGTATAAAACATTGTAGTGAATATCTTTGGATATGTCCCTTTGTAGTTTTGTGAAATCACATACACTGCATCACAATGTGCACATACATGTAACCCGACTCAGTAGCTCCATATTGCTCAATAGAAAGAATTCTTCAGGCAATAATACATAAGACATCTTTTTTGTGTGTCTTCATGAGACAGGTTCTTGCTATGCAGGTCAGGCTGATCTTGATCTCATTTTGTAGCCCAGGGTGGACTTGAACCCGCAACGATCTCTTTGATTCAGCCTTCTGAATGCTGGGATTGCAGATATGTGCCATCATACCTGGCTCATGAGGTATATTGTGGTCCAAAGATTAGATTTATTTTTTACGTATTTTGAGTATTTTCTAGTAGTGTCATCTAAAACAGATGGAGCAAAGACAACAGTGAATTTCTTTCCTATTTCAGTTTTATATTTTTAAGATAATAAAACAGTAAGAAAAAGCATTAGAAATGATACAGAATTTCATTAAGGAAAATGACAGGAATTCTACAGTGGTTGTTATATTGTGTATAATTGTCTTCAAATTAGTTATTCAGATTACCAGATATAAGCCCGTAAAGTTGGTCAAAAAGTTTATAAAAAATGAAAAACACGAGAAAAAGTTTGAGCATTAACTGCTCCTTTCCATAGACCAGCAGGTATCAGCAGGACAACTCTTCAAGCTGTCCTGTGTATATGCATATATTTTTCTTTTTCCCTTTCTTCTTTCTTTTCTTCTTTTCCCTCATCACAATTGTTTCTTCCTCTTGAACAGTTTCTTTCTCTTTCACTATATCTAATGTACCTTTCAAATTTTATTTACTCATTCAGATTCTCATGCTAAGGAGACCATACAATGTGCACACATGTGGGTCTGATTTATTTCACTTATGAATATGGCCAATAGTTGCATCCATTTACCTACAAAAACGTCAAATTTATCTATTTTATAGCTGAATAATAATTTCAAATGAAATGTTTCTTTTAAGGCTGAATGAACTTTTGGCATAAATATTGTATTTAAGTATTTCAAACATTGAGTAGTTTTGGGAAAGAATATGAGTCTTTTTAACTCCTGAGTTTATCTGATATGTGTAAGACAGATGGAGATCTATATTTGGAAATAAAAGAATTTAGGTTTAGAAGAGACATCAGTGATTTTACTGTCATCCAGTTTTCCCATTTTTCTTGGTATGAAACAGATTTCCAATTTTTGCCCTGGTGAGAATAGGGGAATTAGTCAAATTTCCCACAAGTACAGTAGTTTGTGTCAGAGGTTGTTCTAGAAATTTCTATGTCACATTCCATTCCAATTCACATTAACTCAAGGTAAATTTATAAATTTAATATTTCAGCAGTAAACATTTGAGATGGGTCTAGAAGGGAGAGTATATCACTGATGTAAATACAAAATATGTGCAGAAAAGGATAAGTGCAAGCTTTCCTATGATTGACTGGTTTGTGGTAAATATTCATGCTACTTTATAATTATCCACAATATATTTAGTTGTCACGTATATAAACAATCATAAAGTGATTAAAATTCTCTCTCAAAAAATTGTTATGTATCCTTTAGCTTTCCTCCATACATCCCAGGGAAAAATTATACTATTTTCTTTCTTTTTAACTCTAGATACAAAACACTACTGTACCTTTGTGTTGAACTAAGATTGTGAAATGAACTAAAACTTTGCAAAATCCTTAACATCTGGATTCTGGAGAGCTAATAGACTGCTTTCTAGTTGCCACTACCTTATATGCATAAAATTAAAAATTCAATTCCTTCCAACAATATTTGATAAAAAAATCTGCCAAGATCAGTGCCCCATTTTGTATTTTGAAAGAAAAGTTCATGAGAAAATTTTATATATTTGTTTATTCAATTTAATTTTATTTTATTTTGAAAAGTGAAAATATGCAAAAACAAAAAAAGATGACAGACCAAGGGTAACAAACAATATATATGCTACCGATTTTCAAAACAGAAATGGCTAATTAACAATAGCTGTTTTATGTATTTTTAAAGTCAAATCTATTGCTCAGATTAACAAATGTAGTTATGGATGATTGGACAAGTAATAGCATAATAAGACTTGTTTTCAAGAAATATTTTTTCCTTGTGTTAAAAAAAAACTTTTTAAAGAAAGTATAATAACTGATAAGACATTAGAAGCCTTATACATCTAGAAAACCAAGATGAGAGGTATTCATCCATGGGTTTTGTATTACACGTTGCTCTCCTTGATCTAGTTGCTCAGATTGCAGATATTAGCATATAGAGGGAGTCAAGGTGAAAATTATCTTTTATTTAAGCCATGACCATTTATTTCAGATAACAAAACTTGAGATGCACACATAACATATAACATGCTTATATCTAACTGCAAATAAAGTTTCTTTTTAGGACATCCATGCAACCAAATCAGAATTGCCTAAATAAACTTCTAATGCCATTCTTAAATAATTATAAATAGAACATCTTGAGAATAAATTTAAACATTTTAGGACTAATGATAAATGATAAGGTAGAACAGCTTCAGCAGATTTCCTAGCCCTAGATCCCTAAATTAACTTTGCAATGACTTTAAATAGTGGTGGAATTTTAGGAGTGAGAGATCTGTGTTGGTGAGTAACCACTCTTTAATGCAAAGACTTATGTTTACATTTTCAAATAGTTCAATCTCACTAACATGTAAGCCCTTAGCAGACCCCTAATTAAAGATCAACTTGTAAAACTGTGTCATTTTAACGTTTTTACAATTTAATATATAGTTTCCTTGATGAATGTGGTCATGAGAGTTTTTCAGCAGTATTCAATTTATGATTTTCCTGATTGGTCTGTTGTCTTCAATAAGTGTTAGAAGTTTTTGTATGAAATAACTGTCAAACTAAATAGACTGTATTGATGCATCCACCATTTTCAGAATTGTTGGTTACCTGGGTATATTTACCCCAAATAATCTTGCCTCCTTGAGTCACAAGGCCCAACTTGCTCACATTCACCTCAATCACTGTTCCTTTGGTAATAACACCCAAAGTTGTACACAATGGCAATGAAGGATTATTTTTTACACAGTATTGTCAGGCAAAAGGTGGCTTTCATTTCAGGCTGTGTTACATGGGCCTTCGTAAAGTATAAGCCCATTGGCCTAATGAATCTTTCATATTTAGGTGGTTTTCTTGTAAAGCCTTCTCCAACAAAACAGACTTTAGTAACAATCCCCTTCCATGCCTTCTTTTTTCTCTTTCCAGTTAAAATAGCTTTTAATACTTTTGTTTCTTCCTGGGCATGAACTTTGGGCAGAGAAACTTCCCATTTTTCAGCCTTTTCATTTTTGTTTAATCATGTTGGAAAGTACTTTTGCACAAGACTGTCCCTCTCTATCCAGCAAGTAAGCAAGTACTGCTTCTCGTGGAGTCTTTATTGTTGTTTTGCTTGGTGTTTTTCTTTTCATGCATCTTGATAGTCTTCTTCACTTGTATTTTCTCCACATGGCACACTGTTTGTGGTAGAGCTTAACTTTCAGGCCAATCATTTTTTTAACCTTCTGTGAACGTTCATGAGCCTATCAATCTTTCTTCTTTCTCTTTTTCTCATGATAATCCAAGTGGTACCCATAGTGTTTATGGTGTAATTCAATATA
>NDGM010992015.1:0-12576 GCA_002564305.1 Octomys mimax | reverse complement strand
GAACTCAGGCCCTTGAGCTTGCCAGGCAAGCACTTATTCTACTGAGCTATCTCCCCAGCCCCACTCTCCCCTTTTCTCACCCAGTGGAATTTTCAGGCTCACACAGTATGGGAAATTGAAACTTGGGTCAGGCTTAAGACCCACGGGGGATCCTACTTAGCCCTACTTGCAGGATTTGGGGAAGTTTCACAAAGGACTGAGCTAGCTTTTTACAAGCCCAGCCTCAGGGAACAAGGCTTTTGTAGGATGTTCAGAGACACAGCTCCCTCAGCAGAAAATAGAGACTCTCTCCCCATGTCTTCCCTGATGGAGTCTTGCTATACTGGGAGCCCAGTGGTGTCCTGAGTACATTTACATAACCTGTGTTTCCCATGGAGGTCACGTCTTCTCTGCCCTACCACGGGATTCTGTGCCAGGCAGAGGTGGGCATATCTACATGTTTCCCTTTGCCCTCTCTTTCACCTGACCATTCTTCTTCCCACTCCTCTTCTTTTAATAAGGAGCTTTTACCCAACTCCAGCTCAGGGCAGCAGAGTGAAGCAGGCGTGGGGGCACCCAGCTGTTTCACGCTGGGCTGTCCTCCAGCCCCCAAACCTGTAGGACAGGTCCCTTGATGGGGCCAACTCCCACCCACCTCATATGAGAGAAGGTGAAACCTGGGTGTGTGGAGGGGTGGAGCACTGACACATGAAAGAAGAGACTGGCTGTAGTGAAACCAAGCAAGAGGGTAAAAGGGGCAGAAGCTTGCGCCACTCTCCACTCCCTTCTTCCTCTCATGCTGCTTCCTGGATCCTCTCCTCTATCCCAACATCATCTTCCTGCCCTGTTTACCTGACACCAGGCACCTGGAGCCAGAGGTTGGGTCCTGCAGTGGGGTACGGCATAGGGGACATTGACAGTGTTGCCACCAGTCTTGGGGGAGCCTCATGTTTGCTTCTGAAGGCTATACCCTCTACTCCCTTTCCCTCCCTGCCCCAGGTGCCTTCTGTTTGGCTTTCCTGCCTTTTATCCTTCCAGCCTCTCTACCCTAAACCTCCCCATCCCAGCCTGAGCCTTCCTATCAGGCCTCCCACTGCCTGTTCTTGCTCCTCCCCTCTTTTCTTAAACAAGTGGATTTTCAGGCTCTTCCCAAACCGAGGACCACACTCCCTGGCCTGCTGCTTCCCTATGCCAGCTGCTTGCCCCTCCCTCTCCACATCTTGCCTTTCTGTCCTCCCCTAGGCTGTGTTATCCAGTCTCTGGCCTTTACCTGTCTGCTTCTTCCAACAGGTGTTCTTCCGAGCAGGCACATTGGCACGACTGGAGGAGCAGCGGGATGAGCAAACCAGTAGGCACCTGACCCTGTTCCAGGCAGCCTGCAGGGGGTACCTTGCCCGCCAGCATTTCAAGAAGAGAAAGGTGCTGTGCTAGGACACCTTTACCTAGATAGCTGAGTTCCTGGCCAGAGGCAGGGAACATGCAGGGATGGGAGGTCTTAGGGTTACTGGTTATCATCATCTAGGGGGAAGGAGGTGGGACCCTTCCAGGAGCACCATTCCCTGGGCCAGTGAGGGGAAAGCACTGGTATGTGCAGCAGCAGGGCCTTGTGGACTGGTTGGGGCACTATATGGTGGGGTGGAGAGGAAGCAGGGCCCAGGCAAAGGTGGGCTTTGGATCACAGGCTGCTCTATGAAGATTAAGGAGCTGTGTCAGCAACTCTTTTTCTTATTAGCAAGTCCATAAAACAGCCAGTACTGCCGCCTCTTGTGTTTCAGCAAGATTAGGTTTTATAGCACAGCTAGGACAGGGTGCTGGAAATAATCAGGCAGCAAATAAAGCAGATGACATTATTCCTAATGACGGTGGAGTGCTTAGTGCCCAGTGTGGTGCTCCTAGGACCACCCACCCCCTGAGAGGTACAGGGAGAGGGAAACGGTAGAGCATGGGAAGTTTGTGACTCAGGGTCAGGAGGCCAGAGAAGCAGACCCAGGGCTTTGCTAGTGCCCGCCCCCAAGGGGAACTGAGGGCCATGCCATGTACCATCCCCACCCCAACTGCAGATCCAGGACCTGGCCATCCGCTGTGTGCAGAAGAACATCAAGAAGAACAAAGGGGTGAAAGACTGGCCCTGGTGGAAGCTCTTTACAACTGTGCGGCCTCTTATCGAAGTACAACTGTCAGAGGAACAGATCCGCAACAAAGACGTACGTGACTGCTGGGGCAGCCAGGTCCCTAGGAGGAGACCTACCTGTGTGAGGGTGTTACCAGCTTGTCTTGGACTCAAAGGCACTCCTTGTTTACTACAAAGAGCTAGGGTCCTAGAACTAAGCCCCGGTGACCTCTATAGTGCTGCTTGGACCCCCGGGTAGCCTCTTAGAATAAAATCATGGGCAATGCCAGCTTAGAGGGAAGGGTCTATGGGCTAGAGCCCTAGAAAGCAGTGGCTCCTCTCTTGGGAAGGTGCTTCCCCCTGGTACTGGCCTGTGGTTCACGTGCAGATCTGGGGCCCTCAACCCCTCATGGTCCTTCACTTGGCCTCCCTGCCCTGCCCTAGGAAGAGATCCAGCAGCTGAGAAGCAAACTTGAGAAAGTGGAGAAAGAGCGGAATGAGCTTCGCCTCAACAGTGACCGGTTGGAGACCCGGGTGAGTAGCTCCAAGAACCAGACAGATTGGCCCACTGTTGCTGTGTGCCTCAGCCCTGAGAAGCCCTCTCAGTGTTGGTGTTCTGGCTGAGTAAAACAGGCACTTCAACTGGTGCTGACCCCCTTCCCCCACCCCAGATCTCAGAGCTGACATCGGAGCTGACGGATGAACGTAACACGGGAGAGTCCGCCTCCCAGCTGCTGGACGCAGAGACAGCCGAGAGGCTCCGAGCAGAGAAGGAGATGAAGGAGCTGCAGGTGAGGGAAGAGCTGGGTGAGGATCGCAGGCTAGTGTCTACCACAGTCTGCTGCCTGCACAGCCAGGTGACACCTTGTCCCTTAGCTCAGCAACCCTGTCTGTCCTGGTAAGCATTTGATGTGATCTGTGTGGTTTAGGGCATGTATGGGACAGGTGAGGGAAAGAATGATTCCCCCCATAACCTTCTGTCCTACAGACTCAGTATGACGCACTGAAGAAGCAAATGGAGGTGATGGAAATGGAAGTCATGGAGGCTCGGCTCATCAGGGCGGCTGAGATCAATGGAGAGGTGGATGACAGTGATGCAGGTGGGTCTGAGGGGGAGGAGCTGGGCATGGGCCTTGGCGTCACTCCCTGCTGCCTGGTCAGTCATGCCCCTCTTCATGCCCCAATTCAGGCTTCCCTTTGTAATATCCCCCACCTGTGCCAGGCTATTCTAAAACTAAAGTGAATCTGGGTGTGGTGGCACACAGGTGGGAGGCTGGGGAAGGCCTGAGGAGCACCTCAGCCTGGGGAACTTGGCAAGATTGTGTCAAAATAAAAAATAAAAGGGCTGGGGCTAGGGGAATAGCTCAGTAGTAGAGCATCCCAGCTTTAATCCTCAGTACCACCAAAATACTAATGTGAAAATACATGAGAAAATAAAGGTGCTGTTAAATATGGGAGATTAAAAGCCATGATAATGACCCTCTGAGGGTCACCATCCTTGCAGTCCCCAGGGAAAGGACAACACATGTCCCTACATCACCACCCCCTCTAGTTGTCTCCCTGTTAGTGGTTCCTTCTGCCCTGGTTCAGAGCTGTCATTCCAGTGATATTTTTGAGTCTTTCTGGCTGGCTCCACCTGCTGCTCTTTCCTGGCCCTCTCCCTCCTCTGTACAATCTTGGGAACTCTTAGCACCTCTGTTGTCCCCCCACCTCCGTCTGCCCCTAAATCCACAGGGGGCGAGTGGCGGCTGAAATACGAGCGAGCTGTGCGGGAGGTGGACTTCACCAAGAAGCGGCTCCAGCAGGAGTTAGAGGACAAGTTGGAGGCAGAGCAGCAGAGCAAGAGGCAGCTGGAGAGGAGGGTGAGGCTGGCCAGGGAGCAGAGGCCCATGCCTGCAAGGGCACAGTGAACAGTTGGAGGCAGGCGGGCCTGGGAAGAACAGGGAAGGTTGGCACGTTAGCCTGTCCTGCCAGGACAACCAGAAACAAACCACTGTTAGAGCATCGTGGGTTTCCAGGATGGCCCGGACCTCACCCCTCACCCCTAGGTCTTCCCCTTATCCACCCACCCTCTTTACCTCCCCTTTTCCACTCCTGTGCTATGGGCCTTTCAATGACTGCTGGTGTTGTATCCCATCTGGGCCTCTAGATCGGGGACCTGCAGGCAGATAGTGACGAGAGCCAGCGGGCTCTGCAGCAGCTTAAGAAGAAGTGCCAGCGGCTGACAGCCGAGCTGCAGGACACCAAGCTGCACCTGGAGGGCCAGCAGGTCCGGAACCATGAGCTAGAGAAGAAGCAGAGGAGGTGGGTGGCCCCGCCCAGGGCTCAGAGGACCTTCTAGAGCAGCCACAGATAGGACCCTCTCCCTGACCCCTAGAGGGGAAAGAAGAAGGGAAGACCTGAACTTGGCTGTCGTGGCCTGTGAGTGGAGACTCACTCTGCTCAGACCTTGTCCCCAGGACAGCGCACCTGACCTCTGCTCAGATGTCTCTACCCAGTGTGTGCCTGTCACCCCATCGTGGGCCCAGTGCCCCTGCCCAGCGTCATCTGTGTCGCTCTTCTTTGCCTCAGCTACACAAACACACTCTCCTGACTAATGTCGTTAAACTACCGTGCCACTTCCATCTCATTATGGTAATGACACAAAGGAGGGGGGCAGCCCTCACAGGAGAAAATCCAATCTAAATTAATTTCCCTGGCTGGGGATGGGATGGGACGCCTTTATTAGCACCAAGAAGCCCACACACCCTGGCCCAGCAGGGTGCCCCAGGGAGCAGGAACAGCGCCCATTTCCCCTCTGCAGGGAAGAGCTTCTGGCAGAGGCATCAGCTGCCTCTGTGAAGGGTACTGGGAGTGAGGGGGGCAGAGCAGAGCCCCCCAGCATCCAGGGTTGCCTTGTCCTCCTGGACTTCCTGCCATCTTCCCGCCTGGCTGCTGCTCCAAGGAAAGTGAGGGAAAGTAAGAAGCTTTTCTGTCCCAGCACATGGCAGCCCACTGCTGCTATTCTTATCTTTACCCCCATTTTGCCCTTTTACCCAAAGGCGGGCACTCTTGGCAGGACCCCCCCCCCTCTTCTGAGCACCCTGATGACAATGCCAGCTCGGCCTAGTTACTATGTCACGGCACTCCTGCTGGGCAACTTATTAGGTTTCAGCAGCCCGGAGTTTTCTTACTCTTCTTTGATGTGAGGTTGGTGGAGGGAGGCTGTTCAATTTCCATAGGAACCTGTTTAGCTATTCAGAGAAGGTATTAAGGGGAATTTCAGCAATTTGCTCCTTATTTAGAGTCATTGGGTGGGAAATGGAAGGCTGGCAAGTGAGGGGTGATAAAGGAGGGCCCCAGTAGTGTGCCCATTGGAGACCCTGCCAGCTGGGCCTAGAAGGAATGCTGGCTTTGAGCCCAGCATATGTTATCCCGGGGGTGACCTGGGTGCTGCTGGGGCAGGTGGCCCCCAGGGGTAGGAGCAAGAACCAGCAGCCCCACATAGAGTGGCCAAGTTGACCTGTGGATAATAATTTGGACGAGGCCGAACATCTATTTCTACCTATTCTGATGCCCAGTCTGCCTTCATCCTGACTCCTTATTCTTTGATCTGTTGAAATAGACAATGCAGAGAATTAATTTGTGAAGATGGAGTCTATCTGTCTTTTCCCTAGAAGTAGATGTGGGGTCCTCTTAGGTCCCCAGGGTGAAAAACCTGGCTCATTGAAATGTCCTCCAACCTAGGCCTAGATTCTCGGCATAAACTCAGTAGCTGACTGTAACACTTGAATGCTACCCCCACCTCACCTCTGGCCCCCAGTTGGGCTCCATACACTATCTCTAGCCCTGCTTTTGTCCCATCCATATCCACAGCATCACTTCCTGGCAGGTTGTATACCAGGGACCCAGACTCCGTCCATACCTAAGACCACTATGCCTCCTCCTAGATTTGACAGCGAGCTCTCCCAAGCACATGAGGAGGCCCAGCGAGAGAAGCTGCAGCGGGAGAAACTGCAGCGGGAAAAGGACATGCTGCTGGCTGAGGCATTCAGCTTGAAGCAGCAAATGGAGGTCTGTGGGCCCACCTTTCCTTGGTGCCCTGTTTCCCTGCAGGCAGGGGCCAGCTCTTCACCAGCCTCATCTTCTCTCTTGCTCCAGGAAAAAGACATGGACATTGCAGGTTTCACCCAGAAGGTTGTCTCACTGGAAGCTGAGCTCCAGGATATTTCTTCCCAAGAGTCTAAGGATGAAGCCTCTCTGGCCAAGGTCAAGAAGCAGCTACGGGACCTAGAGGCCAAAGTCAAGGATCAGGAAGAGGAGCTGGATGAGCAGGCGGGGACCATCCAGATGCTGGAGCAGGTGCTGGAGACTTGGTCAAGCGAGGGTTGAGGCATGGCGGCAGCTACTGTCATCCCACTACTAACCGGGGCATGGGCCAGGGGAGGGCAGAGTCCACGTTCATTCATTGACTTGTTCATTCATTCACCTCCTCACAAGACGTTGAGTGAGTACTTAATCTGTGCCAGCCACGGTGTGAAGGCAATTAAGCTTTCCACAAATACAGAACTTGATTGAGCTTTAGTGGTGAGGGGCTCAGGAGGCATTGAAGCCAGAGGGCCATGAGCCCACCCAGCCAGCCTTGGAGCTGCCAAGTTTGGTTCAGGGAGCTAGAGCCTGCAGGCCAAGTGGAAAAGCTGCAGGACTGTCCTCACCCCCAGCATCCTCTCCTTGGGCCTGTGCCAGAGATCTAGTAAGGGAGTTCAGTTCTTTGGGGAAGATGGCTGCCACAGAGCAAAGTGCGAGCGAGCAAGGGAACTGGTAGGCAAGATGTTTTCTGCTCCTGGGCTTGGGAGAGCTGCACATTGTGGCAGAGCCCTTCTGGGAAGGAAACCCAGTTCCTACTCCTGACCACATCCAGGCTAAGCTGCGTCTAGAGATGGAGATGGAGCGGATGAGGCAGACACATTCCAAAGAGATGGAGAGTCGCGATGAGGAGGTTGAGGAGGCCCGGCAGTCCTGTCAGAAGAAGGTATGGTATCTGTGTAACTTGAAAGACCCATACAAACACTTGTTCCTTTGTCACTACTTTAAATTGAGGGGCTTGCTTTCCTTATTTTAGCCACATTGTTTTCCATTGCCATTCTGGAATCTCCTTTCAGCATCCTTGTGTGGACTAGGATATTTTCTCCAGAGCCTGTAGAAAAACTTGGGCCCTCAAAAAAACCATGTTCTCTGCCTTTTGTGCAAAGCAGAAGCCTGCCCTATACCAGCTGTGCTGTTTTGGGGCTGCCTACTGTCACTTAGCATGGTTGACCAGATCCTCACTCTGTAAAGAGGTCTACTGTGGCACAGGTAGTCAGTTTATGGCCCATCCCTAGCCCCGCCACTCTGAAACACTAGAAACTTGGAATATAGTTCAGACCCGTCTAAGGTCACCCATGCTCACCCTGCCCCATTTTCCTGGGGCTGAAGACGCAGAAGGGAAGGAGACTGTCTGCCTTTGGACTAAAGGGACAGTGAGCCTTTGTTCCATGTCACTACAGTTAAAACAGATGGAAGTGCAGCTTGAGGAAGAGTATGAGGACAAACAGAAGGCTCTTCGGGAGAAGCGGGAGCTGGAGAGCAAGCTCGCTACCATTAGTGACCAGGTGTGCTGGGATCCTGCTGCTGGGCCTAGGGATGTGGATCCTGGGGACAGACAGCTGGGAGCAGACAGGGTGGAAGTGCTCTGCAGCACTCTCTGTCATTGCTGCAGGATGGGGGCATCACCATATGCTGGCACGCCTCCTTGTTGGCTGTTGTGATCCTGGCATGCCCAGTATTCTTAGTCATTTAGGGAATTCTAAAGATAAGTGCAGAGATGAGCAGAAGGGTCAGAGATGGCATGAGGAGGCCCTGTGGTAGAGCCCAGAGCCCCAACTCTGGTGTCTGCCCAGGTGAGTCAGAGGGACTTTGAGTCAGAGAAGCGGCTGCGGAAGGACCTGAAGCGTACCAAGGCTTTGCTGGCAGATGCCCAGATCATGCTGGACCACCTGAAGAACAATGCCCCCAGCAAGAGGGAGATTGCCCAGCTGAAGAACCAGGTACCTGCTGAGCTTTTTCAGTTCACTTTTCTCCTCTTCAGTGCCTCTTAAGTTCCTGGGAAGGAAAGTAGCACTCACAGAAGCTAGTCCCTAGTGTGTGTATGCTGTATAGCCTGATTGCCAAGCCCAAGGTGAAGAAATCCCTAGCCATCCCCATTACAAGAGGAGATGCCCATGCATGCACCTGGGTACAGCTTTAACCCTGGATCTGAAGTGTGGAGGGGGAGGAGGAGGAGAGTGTCCAGACCCCATTTTCAGCCTGAGCACCTTGCATGGCCCTCCTGCCGGCAGAGGATGGCTAATGTCTCACTCTGGGGTGGGGATGGCTGTTTCCAGCTGGAAGAGTCAGAGTTCACCTGTGCAGCAGCTGTAAAAGCACGGAAGGCAATGGAGGTGGAGATTGAAGATCTACATCTGCAGATTGATGACATCGCTAAGGCTAAGACAGCGGTGAGGCTCCACTAGATACAGGGCAAGGTTCCTGGGGTTGCTACCACGTGGAGGACCTGTGGCTGCCTTCACTCCAAACAGTCCCTTTCCCTCCAAGGCATTCTGCAAGGATAGTGGCTTCCCCTCCTCTGCTTCTCTGCACTCAGCACAGAGGCCTGGAAGAAGAGCAGAGGGAAAGAGGGAGCTGACCAGGTGGTTAACCTGCCTACTCAAGCTTGGCCACAGACCCCAGCACCATAAATAAAGGCAGCTAATGTGGCTGAGTCATGTAAACAGGTGCCTCAAGATTAGCAGAAGCACGATAAGAGGATGGGATGGCCTTGGCTTCCCTCCCTTCCCCCTCCCCAGTCCACTGACAAGCCAGAGAAGCAGCTAATTAGAGCCTTTATTTAATGCCTCCCTTTTAATGCCCTACCTCTCCCACGGCCCATCCATTGGCCGAGACTTCACCACCGGATGTGGTCACCCATACCTTCACCAGAAATGAGACAGGGGAGGAGGCTGGGTTTAGCTATTGGTTTCATGGCCCACTAGCTAGCCAGCCTGCTGCCGAGAGATGCCAATCTCACGAGCTTGATTTATCCTCGTGACATTTGTGCTCCTCAGCAGTTTTCAGGTGAGTAATTCAAATTCCTTAATTGTGTTAAAAAAGGCTGTTATAAAATTACCATTTTATTTAAATCCGAGTTAATAAATTTCTTGGCAGAGGCTTCCCCAGCTCCCCACAGCCCAGTAACAAGATGGATTGGGCAGAGAAGGAGCCAACGCAGTCATTTTGGTTTGGAATTACAGGCTAATAGATTCATTCATTTCCCGGAGCTGCTGTTGGCTGTCTCCTCCCCACCCCCAAGGAGTGGACTGGCTGTGGGGGCTGAATGGCACAGGAGCGGGCA
Organism: Octomys mimax; assembly: GCA_002564305.1. Lineage (NCBI taxonomy): Eukaryota > Metazoa > Chordata > Mammalia > Rodentia > Octodontidae > Octomys > Octomys mimax. The sequence goes on along the minus strand of NDGM010992015.1, from coordinate 3,079 downwards.
GTCCCAAGGGAAAGGAATCCAGGCCAGGGGATGTTAGCAACCTGAGGGGTGCAACCTTGAGGCCTGAAGCGAGCAGTGTGTGCAGGTCAGGGCCTGCGCTGATGGTGCCAGGATGACGGGTCATTTGTTCCGGGCAGACTTTTTCTGGCTTTTCATTAGCCTTGAAAGAGCTGCCAGAAGGCAGCTGTCATCTCGTGCACAAGTCCAGGGCCTGCCTGTCCTGTACAGACAGCCTTTTTTCCCCACTTCCCTGATGAGAACACAGCAGGCTGCTCCCTGAGCATCCCTAGTCCTGGAACCCATCGTCTCCCCATCCCACTGCCATCCTTCCACAGAGGAGGTGACACGGGGACAGGCTTAGACTTGCCATGGGGGGTCTTCAGGCGCAGCAGGTCTGGTGCCCTCTGATTCATCTCTACCTCTGTCCAGCTGGAGGAGCAGCTGAGCCGCCTTCAGCGTGAGAAGAATGAGATCCAGAACCGGCTAGAAGAGGATCAGGAGGACATGAATGAGCTGATGAAGAAGCACAAGGCTGCCGTGGCTCAGGTACCCTCTGCCACCCCACCGTAGTCTCTCACTGTGTTCCACACAGTGACCATCTTTCTGTGCACCCTTTTGGGTCTCCAGCGCAACCACTTCTCTGAGGAGGCTGCAGTGTGGAAGCTGGTGTCCCCTGGCCCTCGGAGGGGGAAAGGGGCTGGGTTTGTGTTTAGGCTGACCCCATGCCCGTGCTCTCACTTCCTTCCCAGGCCTCACGAGACCTGGCGCAGATGAATGATCTCCAGGCTCAGCTAGAAGAAGCCAACAAGGAGAAGCAAGAGCTGCAGGAGAAGGTGGGCAAAAGGGGCCCTCTTGGTGGAGAGAGTGCAGGTCCCTGTGTGGGCCTGCGCCCCTAGGCGCAGAGTGCAGCAAGCATCTCCCTGCCTTCAGTGTTCCACAGAGCAGTGTACACTAGCAGGAAGAGCTAAGCTCGAAGCCACAGCACCATAGCAGACATTTTGGCTTTGGCTGCCTCATTTCACATTCCTGTTCCCTCTCTGGTCCTTAGCAGTCTCCTTTCTCTCTGAAGGGCAAGCTCTGTGCCAAGGCCCAGTGCAGGTGGGGGATGCTTCTGGCTCAGGGGCCCCCTCCTTCCTCCCTTTCCTGTGTGTCCTTCCCTGCCTCAGCCTCTGGTCACCATGGTGATATCACCTGCCCCCTCCCTTCCTGGACTCAATTCTTTCTTCTCTTGTTCCCCAACCCTCTATTCAGCTACAAGCCCTCCAGAGCCAGGTGGAGTTCCTGGAGCAGTCCATGGTGGACAAGTCCCTCGTAAGCAGGCAGGAAGCGAGGATCAGGGAGCTAGAGACACGCCTGGAGTTTGAAAGGACCCAAGTGAAGCGGCTGGAGGTGGGTTCATTTTTCCTGGTTGGTGGAAAACAAGGCAGAGCTGTCCTAATGGCTGGGGCTATGTATGCTTGCAGGCTGGGCAGGCCAGAGACACTCCTCAGAGGCCTTTGCCAAGCTGCCAGCCCAGCTGACAGGGTGGGGGCTCCCCTCCTGCGCCTGGCCTGCTCTCTGGGCACCACGGAGCCTGCCTGCTTTGCATTCTGTTTCCGTGCTTGCTTTCTGCCAAGGGACCAGAGCAGCTTAGCTTTTCGTCTTCATATTTTCCTGCCACAAGCTCCCCCCTCTTGTCCCCCTCACTCCGCTCTCTGGCAGGGTCATAAATATGCAGCGGATGGCGCCACTGCTCCAAGGGTTGAAGTCTGTTCTCATCTCGTAGCTCTCTCCTCCTCTCCCCTACCCTTTTGCATTCCCTTTTTTCCTGCCCTTCTCTTCTCCGCTTTTTCTCCTTCTCTTGTCATTTTTCCTTTGTTACTGCTCTATTCCTTCTTCGCCTTTTGTATTTTTCTCTCTTCCCAATCTTCTTCCTCCTTCTTACCATCTTTCTGCTTCTTCCTTCCCATTCACTCTTTAACATCTCTCTCTCTCTCTCTCTCACACACACACACACACACACACACACATCTCTATCTCTTTTCTTCATCTTTGTGACCCTCCTTCCTCCAATTCAGTCCTTTCTCTTCCAGTCTCTGGAAACCAGCATGCTCTAGCCTTCCCTGTCTAGTACAGCAGATAGGAAAACAGGCAGGCAGAATTATCTCTGCGTTTATACCCCTCTTGCCTTATTTTAAAATTTTCCTTCGTGAGCTTATCAACAGTTGTTTGAGTATTGTCAGTCCTGTCTGAGAATTGTGTTCATGGATATGATTTCTGAGAAGCAGCCCTGCCACCTGCCCACCAAGCCCTCAGTCCAGGAAGCAGGGATGGAAACACATGGGCATCCAAGGGCATTGGTAACCTTGGCACAGGAAAGAAGTATGCCTGAAGCTCTCAGAGCAGGGTCCCAAATCTTAGAAAGGACAGAAGAAACATCACAGTTCATTTGCTGGCCCCCATAGCCCCAAGATAGTTGGTAATATTTTGATCCCCTATACATGTACAAGAAAGGGTTATATGAGTTGCCCTTGATCACAAAGCTGTCAGGGGCAGAAAAGCCTCCAGGCTGGTAGACACAGGACCAATCTGCTGGATTTGTCTCCTTTTCTCGTGGACCCCTGGTTCCTTTCTGCTCAGCAAGACTGTATTATGGTTTGGACTCATAGTATTGAGCACAAATGGCCCTTAGCAACCTGGTAGCCTGAGTCTGTTACTTTGGAAACAAGGCTAGGGAAATCCATCAGTGGTAGAACTAGGATTAGACCCAGATGTGGAATCCTTCCCTCACACTCTGTCTGTTGCCCCATGTTATTCTTGCTCAGCATTTTCCTCCCTGATCATGGAAAAATCTGTTCAAGTTTTTTGGGGAAGAACAATTCATTAGTCTTAGAGAGAAAAATCTCTTTTTCAAATCTGAGGACTCTACAGTCTCCTGCTAACCTAGGAAGTCTCAATAAACCAATTACCTCTGAGACCAGAATCTAACTTTTGGGGGTTGTGGGTTCAGACTCTGACAAATGCTGCCCTGATGAGCACAGAGACACCCCCCTGGCATACCCAGGCTCCCCAGAGACACCTACATGTTAGATGCAGACTC
>NDGM010991993.1:0-10639 GCA_002564305.1 Octomys mimax | reverse complement strand
TGAGTTCAAGTCAATCTGGAGTTACATGGTGAGTCTTTGTATCTAAAAAGTAGCAAAAGGAAAAAATGAAAAAGAAAGAAAGAAAGAAAGAAAGAAAGAAAGAAAGAAAGAAAAAAGAAAGACTCTTTTGTACATTATACACTACAGATTCCTAAAGTCCTAGATTAAAAGAAAGCAAAATACAACATTTTTGTTAGGTGAGCCAATCTGACCAAGAAAAAAAATAAGTGAGAAAGATCTCCCCGTATATGTAAAATTGACAAGGATTTCTGCAAAGTTCTAAAACAGATGATTGCAGATATAATAAAACTAGTGATAAACTAAACACAATGGTGTTGCACAAAGGATTTCAAGGATCTTATGCACTGTGATTTAATTATTTTAATTTCCCAGTGATATTGCATTCTTAATACCTCTGTCATACAGCAAAGAAAATGATTAAGGATCTTGACTATAGTCACATTTTGGGGAGTTGGTAGAGTTGGCATAATAACCAGAGAGATCTTGATTTTAATTTTAATTCTATTTCAACAGAAATCTTTTCCATAAAATTGTTATGACAGCATTGCAAATATATTAAAAAGTGAGAAAAATATTGATTCATTCAGAGAGATGTGGGATTACTTGATGAATGGTTCACAAAGAGAATCAATTAATAAAATATTTCAACCCATTAAGGAATTCTCTGACAGGATAAATTGATCATTTGATTTATATTGCTTATTTTACATAATAATTTAAGTTAGTAGGGGAAAACATTATTTTAAAACTTGGAAATGATATCTACAGAAGTTAAATCAAGGGCTTGGAATCTTTAAACAATGTGGCAATGTGGATGAATACAAAATCCTAATACAAGCAAGTGATGAAGAAAAGGTGTATTAATATAATTTTACAATAAATAAGCTAAGTCATATTCAACCACCAAAAACAACATGAATTACAGCTACATTTAAAACTTAATCCTTATTTAAGACTACATTTAAGAATGTAATCCTTAAATATCACATTTGAGGATTATTATCCAAATTAAGTTTTATGTTAGTTCCAGTGTCTACTGGTCAATTCACTTTTAAAATATCATCCTAGGAAGAAGCAGGTACCCTTATTAAAGAAAAAAATCATCTAAAAAGCTTGATGAAAAATGGTCACAAAAAATTATAATATTTGTCTGCAGAAAAATTTCCTACAGCATTATAAATGAAGACTTGGCTGGGGAGGTAGCTCAGCGGCACAAGCACCTGCCTGGCAAGCTCAAGGTCCTGAGTTCCATCCCTGGTACAAAAATAAATAAATAAATAAATAAATAAATGATTTCTATCTTTAACTGACTAGAAAGTAGAAGAATTGGTAGACATTTTTTTCTCGTAACAAAATATTTAAAAGTTAAGTTGAACTGAAGTTTTAATTTGCTTAATGACTACGTTTCTTGTTCTTATATTTGCTGAAAATATTACAGGCATCCAACCATGCCTTAAATACATAAAAGTGGAAAGGGACTACATAATAATGATCTGTCCACCTTGAGAGAGGCTAGGTTACATGACACAGCATCTCAAGTCTCTGTTTTTACCTGTAGTGTGAATGTAAATAGTATTATACTTGGGCCTTCTAGACAAAAGAGACTAAAGCATTCTAAAATAATTTGATATGTCCCAAGATTTTTAGATAGTAGGGATTTAAGTTAAAATTATTATTGATTAAATAGTATATGGCTATTTTCCTCAAAATTATCCTACAAAACAATTCCCAGCAATACGATATCATCACCCATAGAATATCTAAATTCAGTGCTTTGCATATTTCATATTTCTTGTATTCAAAACAAATAACATGTGACAGACATACAGGTAGCTAAATTAGGTAGAAATTAGTAGGCAGTCAAGTGGGGACAGCTCTTTGAGGAAGTCAGTGCAGAAGGTGAGAACACATCACAACTGTGACTAGAGGCACATCTGAAAAAGACAAGGCCTTGAGATTAAAGTCACAATCGCCAGTCTTGCATACTTCTCTCAGAGACGAATGAAATTTGATGTCATAGTGTAACTGATGCCATCATGTTCATTAACTCTAGATATGCACCCAGATGGGTGATCACAATACCTGGGCCCCACCCTTCCCCAAAATGTTCCTGTTTTAGGGATCATAGATAAGTCAAGCTTAATGCTATCAGCTGTACACCATGGTTACATTCCCCACATCCTTATCGGATCAATACTAGCTAAGTAGTTGTGTGTGTTATAACCTTATGTCAGTTATAGTTTGACCCATTGTGTACTCACATTGTGACTTGGCTTTGTATATTTCTTCTGATAATGGCCTTGGACACAACTCAATGGGGAGCCCTCCTGTCTCTCAGCAGCTATTCCTATTCCCCAAAAACACCTTTCCCACTCTTAAATTCCTTTGTTGTTTGGAATTCATTCTTCAATTTCAGGGGACATGAACTCTGCTCTTCTGATGTCTCACAGGTTGAAAGTTACACTTCTCCTATATCAGTACAATAGCAAGGTCATAATAATATAGTCATCATCTACCTAATTTGCTTTACCTTAGAGTATTTAATTTTTAATATTAAAATCTAAATGTTTCATTTGTTTTCTATCTGGAAGAATAGTTTTTGAGAGTTGGTTTGAGATGCCTCAGTTATGCAGAATCTAAGATTCACATGGATTGTAACTGATCAGAAGTCTAATGCACTGACCAACAAATTCCTCTGCAGAGGAGGAGATGAAAATATTTGACTTTGTTCTGTTTCAATATATGCAAGTAGCCATAAAATATGTAAATTTTTATGTTAAAAATGGCTTTATGGGCTTAACATTTGAATGTCATATGATTTCATGTGTCAGGAAATACTCTTCTCATTTTTTTCAATCATTTAAAAATATGAAGCTATTTATAATTCATGAGCCATACAAACAACAGTGGTAGACTGGATTTCACCCAAAGGAAGCATCTTTTAAGCCAAAACCATGTTGGATTTCGTGTGATGTTGTGAATATGTTCATGAAAATTATGGGAGGTTTTTATCACACAGAAACAGATTACAAAAACCGTATTTTTAGAATACATGTCTCTGAGTTATGTTTTGGCTTCTCTTTTGCCCTACATATTTTTTTATTGCCTTTCTTATTTAAGTTGAGTTGTACTCTTAGAAAAGGTAAATGGTGTATTCTAGCACATGGAATATCCTTCACATTTTAATTTTCGCTCTAGAAGCTATTTTTGTTGTTGTTGTTGTTACTGGCTCAAGTCCTCTTGGGTATTTAACATTTCACTTTCAATTGTCCTTCACATTTAGTACTTCTCAGGCAGGCACTATTCTAACTGCCCATATGGGTTGAAAACTGTTCAATGTCACATAGCAATTAAGCATTTTATTTAAGGAAAGTGAAAACTTTTCCAACACTGTATACAATTAGTGTATACCACGTATGTTTCCTTAACTCTGCTTGTGCTATGAGGTCTACTAATAAAAACAAGTTAGGTGGGCTGATTTATTGACTTGTTCTCCTAAATGTTTGAAGCATCACTGAGAACCTGTTCATCGTCCTTATTTTCTAATGCTAATCCCCTGATTTTTCTCAGGCGTTGTGGATGTTTTAAATACCTAGAACTTTTTAAACTGTCTTATGAATTTGGTGGAATGTGTTTATTTTCTGTACTCTATTGTCTGTGTTAAGCTTGGCCCTGCAAGGACATCCTGTCTCATAAGGAAGAGAACTGGGATGAAAATAGGTCTTTAGAAGGGCCAGCCAAATAGCTCAGTGGATTAAAGCATCTGCAAGCAGGCGAAGGGGTCGGGGGTTCCATCCCCAGGCCTGCCATGCCAGCGCCCGCCCCTGGGGTGCGCTGAGACTGCAATTGACACCGGATGTGGTAGTGCATGCCTGTATTCCAGGCCTTGGGAGGCTGTAAACAGGCGGCACACTACGAGCCTGTATTCCAGGCCTTGGGAGGCTGTAAACAGGCGGCACACTACGAGTCTGATTTACTAGTGAGACCCTGAAAACCCTGTAGACCCTTCCCTAAAAATACAAAAAGTAAAAGAAAATGGAATTTTAATGTTTCCCTAATAGTCACCTAACTTCACTTTCATGCAGATAATAGAAACTATCAACATTTCCAACACGGGCAATTATTTCCTATTTAGCTGCTACTATTGTCGTCAACACCCCCACTGCATACCAAGAACTTCTTCAATCCGTCTGCATCCAAATTTCTGACAATTTCTATCCTAAGAAAATACAAAGGGGAGTCTGTGGGGAGATGTTCCTGGCAGAATTACTTTGGCATCCTGGTCTTTGCCCTTTGAAAGTTGTATTTCCTCCTTAATCCTTTCACAAGGTTTACTTCTATGAACATCCCATTTGCTCAGCATTCTTGGGAAGCTCCAGCCACATGGTAAAGATGTCAACCACTAAATAATCATTTTTACAGAAACAGAATACCTAGTGAATATTAGAATACCTAATACAGAATACCTACCTTCTATAGTCTGTAGTTCTGCCCCTTAACTAACACAAACATGTAAGCTGCTATGAAATTTCACATGCAGAAAACTAATAGGTCTGATTAAACCAAAATATAGGAGGGAGGTGGAGGCCCATTGTGATGTTACAGAGAATAAAGCAGAAGGCACCGCCCTGGATGACATACAGCGTGCTCAACCCAAACCTTCCCTTTCCGCTCCTCTATTCCCTCCTTATTAAAGAAACCTTTGAACCCACACATGCCCCAACGTGGATGGGTGTCCTGGAAAAATGGTACCTCATCTCCTTCAGGACCCACTCTTGAGCAAACCTGATTCTTTCCTACCAGTTCTGGTCACCTATATTTTAGCCTATGAGTACCAAGCAGTGATGATCTTATTTAGGTAATGAGAAGAGCAAGTGGAATATCACTAGTACTTATTAGGAGCAAGGACACATTTTAAGACTCAAAGCCCCTTTACTTTTTTATTCTCTTTGTTATATTTCTTCCTTTTCCCCTTTCATTCTAAACTTTCTCTGTTCCATTCCTAAATTTAATCTGAGAAACTATAAAAATATTGCTGACTTTTTGAAACGCCATCTGGGATGATTTTCTAAAGACCCTACTAGAGGAGAATCAACTTCCTTTACTTACCTAAGTGTAGCCAAACAAGGATTTATTAAAAGGAGCTTTGCTATTTATTTTACTGTAATATAAACACTTTATAATATATGTATATTGAAAAATAAAATAAAATAAACTGTCCTAGTATACCTGGGGGTTTTGAATCCAGGAGCATGGGAGTCATCACTTTATGGCCAAACTAGTTAGAGGTCACACTCTGACACCCTTTATGATTTTAAACTACTAAAATTCTACTTGGTGTTATATTTTTGCTTTGTCTCTTAATGTAAAGCTTATCTAAATTTAAAATTACAACAACAAAGTTGTGGAAGTGAAAATTATGCAACATTATGAGATCACTCTATGTCATAATTATTAGCAATTTTTTAAATGTGAATAAGCACAATTTCGATTATTACATAGTACTCGTTAAAAATGTTAAAATTTTGTTAAAGTACTGATTAACTACAGTGACAGGAAGAGTTAGGATTTTTTTTCCCTCAAATGAAATTTGCTTCTAGTTCACTTCAATGAGTGAGGTAGATAAGAATGTTTAATTCTCAGGAATAATAATTACTGAAAATTATCATAAATTGAATAATATAATGATACCTTGAATAACAAATCATCTGGTAACAATGGAACCCTCCTATAGTCATTCAGAATGCAAAAGAGTTCTAAAATTTTTCTTTATCAGTTGTTTGGCTGATAACAACGTGACACTCACAGGCATTCTCCCAGGTAGAGAGGTCCTTTAGCTATGGATCTTAGTGTTCTGTGCTGTGCTTTGTTACTTTCTCCTCTGATAATTATACTTCAGAAAGTGATACAAAAGTGATGCAATGTCTTTGTTTACAGAGCCATTATTATAAAAGAAATCCGTGTTTGTGCGTGTGTGTGTGTGTGTGTGTGTGTGTGTGTGTGTACTTGCATTCTGTATGACTAACACCTAGGACTTACATACAAGACATGCTCTAGTCACTAACCTCCATTCACGGGTATTATATCTAGAAAAAGTAGATGATGACATGGACCAGAGTGCTGAATTTTATAGGGTTCAGAAAAGATGGCTGGAAAAAATCTTGACTTTTGTTAATTTATCTCAATAAGAGCCCACTGGAACTCCAAAAAAAAAAAAAAGAAAGAAAGAAATCTGACTGATAAATTATTCTTAATGATCTTTTTGTCATATCTTATTCCTCAACCTGACAATGGCAGTTAAAAATGACTTAAATAAACATTATAAAATAAAATGATTATACACAGTACATACATATTAAATGTGTACATAGGACAGAGATGGAGGGAGAGAAAGGAGGGAAAATTGTGTATATGTATATATGTATATATAAATATACATATACATATATATAGAAAGATTTTGTTCTGCCAAATATATATTCACATATGACATATGTAAAGCAATAATGTTACTTTTCATTTATAATATATTTCTAAATTTGTAGAACCTCAATCTTACTACTTTATATAGGTTCTATATCCACAACATATTATCCATTTTTCAGAAGTTATATACAATTTAAAAACTTGAGTTATATGCCCACTGTGCCACAACTCATAATTGCAAAATTTATCTGTTACTATTGCCTGATTTTTCATACCCAAAGGCTTACAACACCACACAGAGAAATATACACATACACATATGTGTACATAGATTGCACATTGGAACAGAAACAGTTTTAGTTATGCCCTTTAATGTTCTATGTTATTTCTTTTGCAAGAACTTGAAGTAACCTTGGCCCATCTAAATATTACCTCTGGGGCTACATACTTTAGGTGAAATTTTTCATAACCTATTTACCATCATTTATATTTTAGAATTGAGGCTTATTTACAGAATAAGAAAAATGGATTCTCACACTGTGAGAAACAATCACCTTAATAACAGACGTCTCAACTCTGGAAGGAGGAGTCTGAACTTGTGCTGCCGCCGCCATGTTGGCAATGGTGCTGAGGTGGTTCATCTGGCTCATTGCCATGGTGACAGATGCTGGAGGTAGGCTGACAGGAATTAGAGGGTGGGGCATCATCATAAAAGGAAGTTCCAGTCCTATAAAAAATACACAGAAGGCATCATTATTCTGTGCCAAGTGAAACCACAAAATATGGTGTATCTCACTTATTAAATTTATGGACATAATCATTAAAATTTAAACAATAAAAATACTTAAATAATGGCAATCCAAAAATATTCTTCCTCTTTGTAAGCAATAAACCCACTCACCACTTAGGGAAATTAAACCTAGAGCTAACTAGCAGGGTGCATGGTTTATTACACCCCCACTCCGTGCGTTTTTAAACCATATGATCAATTCTTCACTAGATCATTCTTCTAATTATCTAAATTCTGGCTTAAAACACTAGAGTTTTATTTAACTTATCATGATTAGTTGTCTCAATGTAGTATATCCACGTATTAGGTTTTATTTTACTGTGTGACAATAAAAAATTAAGTTTTGAATACTATCATTTTTAGTGCTAAAAAAATGCCATCGTACCATTTGGCAGCAGGTGCCTGTGCCGGAGATGGTTGAGAGGATGACTAACAGGAAGGCTATGCGCTCCGGGCATGCGGGGGTGGGCAACAGTGGCCTGAGGCCCCTGAGCTGGGGCAGAGGGCAGTGTTTCCTTATCCCAGGAACCATCACTGCTGCCTGTGGGAATGAATATAAATTACTTGGATACAGTATTATCCCAAATTTTCCAATGACTACCTTGAAATGAGGTTTGAAAAAGTAGATCACATTTGGATATTGACAAACAGATTTCTAGGGAAGTGAGCTGAAGGAGGCAAATTTCCCCTCAACTGCATTTTCTTTCTGTTTACTTCTTCAACAAGAACTCAAGAGTTTGACAAAGAATATTCTGTAACATTTACCCAACTTGTGGAGTCCACTTATGTTTGACTCCCAGCTTAACGTTAGATGGACTCTGTTACATAAGCAGATAATGACTTCGTGGAACTGAAATACACTGATGCTTATAAAATGCAAAGTTACCCTTGCATGCTATGCTACTCACTGCTTCAAGTGCTTAACCTAATTCTACCACAAATGCTAAAAGTAGAATCATTAATTGCCTAATTTGGCCAGACACTGTACAAAGAACAAAAAAGCTCACTTTATGAAATATGTCAAAGCAAAATATGTAATGTGTATAAATTAATGTATGCATTTCCATATAAAGAGAAACGGATTTATTATTATGACAATATCACTGCCAAATTCAAAATCATCCATTTGTAGGCTTATATCTCTATATATATATTTTTGAATATTGGTGGCAATGTCTTGGAATTTACTAGGTCTTCAAAGACTTAAGTAGGATACTTCTGAGAAACTGTTTAGAGACTACTGCAATTTAAATGTGTCCTCAAATTAAGTTAAACCAACATTAAATTATTCTGAGACAATCTGTTTAATCTACAAATTATTCTTTTAAACAGTTCTATAATATCTCTGTTAGTTTCTACTTTCCTTTTTTTGTAAGAATGAAAAGGAAAATGAGGGGGAAGAGAAGAAGAAGAAGGAGAAGGAAAAAGAAGAAACCATATTTTTATAGAACTTTCATGGATATAGCAAAGTTGGTAAAACTCCAATTTAATGCTTTAGCTGCACTAAAAGCCTCATTGTAAAATGCTTGCAACATAGTTTTTAATGAAGAATACTTAGGTACTGCCATGATTTCTTCCCATTTACTTCATGAAGACAGTTAAGGCTCAATATAAATTCAAACTCATTAGCTCAATACTGTCTGGATCTTAGAGTAAATTGTTCAGAAGTGGGTAATGAAAACTCAATTCAAATTCTTCAGCAATCAAACAAAGTAATTTTATTAAACAATGAAAAAATCAATTAAAGTGGATATCTTTATTATCTTTATTATTTTATAAGAAACCATGATGGCTTTTAGGTAAAAAAAAAAGTTTATAGCTTCATACAGAAGTGACTACATAAAAGAAATTTCTCTAGTCTGCTCCTATTCTGTGATAATAATTTACTAATTTTATAAACTTCACTTCTCTACTCATTTTATGTAACTACTATCAGCAAATATCCAGAAACTATACATATATTATTTTTCAAATGCATACAATCTAAATAATATTATGATAAATAATTTTAGACATCACTTTACACGGCCTTTATCAAAGTATGTGCAAACATTTTTTACATATTTCATTTATAAAATAAGTGAAATTTGATTTATAAATTTAAGACATAAAACATGATGCTGAAACTCTAATAACACTGAAAAAAGATGACAAGGAAAAATGCTACTTCTCTCAGTTTTCATTTGCGTGGGGTTCTGTATTATATATGTGGTTAAATATTAATCCCATACATTTGAATTTTCCACAGCAAGTTTCTAACACTAGATTAGACTTCACTATATTAAAAAGCTCCTAGACATCTCTACTGATCATTACTTGTTAAATACTAATGATATTAGCTCATTTGGGTAACAAATAGAGCAAACAATTAAGAAACTGTGTGATGAAAAACATACAATATATAACCAAGTCAGCTGTAAGTGATTTTTGCATTATTTATTATATCCTTCTTCACTATTAGCATGAATAATCAAGAAATGAAAATAGACAATTCAACAAAAGACATGCCCTGTTAAATGCACAATTCTAAGTTCTTTGTTTTAAGCCCTTCTCTATCCCTTTAAAATTGTTTACTATTATGATTGCAGCATTGTAAGGCACAGCAGCAGTCTAAACAAATAACAAAATTTCCAATATTTGCTACAGTAACTTGAAAAAGAACAAATAAATGTATCCTCTTCAATTCTTGGAGCCCCACATCGTTTCTTTATTTAACATTATAGTAGGATAAAGAGATAAATCCGAGAAGGAGCTAATCTTCTGAAAGAATATGTACTATAATAGAGGGTTGAAGCAGGGATATCAAACTGAAATGATGATAAAATAATAAAATGGTAGAGGGTCAGAGAAAATAGTCATGAGTTCTTGGAAAGACACACTGTCCCGAGTCTCCAATGATGTAGGATGTATGATCGTATTTGAATGCTAGGAGGTGCGACTCTGGGCCTCAGACTTAGTCCCTGATTAGCGAGTAGAGCACTGGCCCAAGAACCACATGGGTGTGAAGTTCTGGACTGTGACCAGAAGAACCCACAGGTCATTTCAAGACAGCCAAAATTGTCCCCAGAGACAAACGAAGGTGTAAAAGATACCGTGCAACAAATTCAAGCATGTAAAGACTATTGCAGACTCTTCTAGTCTCTCCACTTTCCAATAATAAAAGAACTACAGATTCTTTATAAAGCCAACAGACTGATGCATTATTTCACTCTTTTTGAGGGCTAATACTGTTTTCTCTGACTTGCCATCATTTCATATTTTCACCGTATTTTATAAAACATCATTTGCTGTGGTACAGGGTCACAAGATAAATCCTGATGGTATTTGACTGACCTTATCAAGTTACATTTCTTGTTATGTAGGTCTTGCTTTATTTTGGTCTTAACCATCCAGCAGAAAAGT
>NDGM010991981.1:0-14921 GCA_002564305.1 Octomys mimax | reverse complement strand
ATTTATTTATTTGGTACAGGGTCTTGCTACGCAGCTCAGACTCATAGTGATCCTCCTGTCTCAACCTCCCTAGTGCTGGGATTACAGGCATGTACCATCATGCCTGGTCTCGGTGGCCAGCTTAGCCTGGTGCCAGCACAGCTTGCAGTACCAGGGATTGAACCCAGGTTCTTGAGCTTGTCAGGCAGTTGCTCAGACCACTGAGCTATCTCCCTAACTCCTTCTTTTCTTTTTCTATCTTTCTCTGCCTCCCCCTCCTCCCTCCCTACCTCCTCACTTCCTCTTTTCTCTCTCCTCTCCCTGTCTCTTTCTCTTTTGTGGTACTGAGGGGTGAACCCAAAGCCTTTGCACTGAGTTCCATACCCAGCTTGTTTTTAACTTTTATTTTTGAGTGAGGATCTCCCTTAGTCACTGAGGCACCCAGGCTGGGCTCTAACTCTTGATGGTGCTGCCTCAGCCTTTCAGAATGTCAGGATCACAGGCAGCACCACTGTACACAGATGCCTGGTGGACTTTTCACATACTTGTCAGCCTTAATTTTCTATTGCTGTGCAAATAGTCACCAAAAATTTAGTGGCTTGAAATGACATACATTTATTTTCCCATTGCAGATAAAAGGTAGGTAGAGCCTAGGATTTTAACTCCACCTAGACTGAAGTCCATATGCAGGGCAGGCTTTAAGGTCCCCTTGCAAACCCACTGGTTGTCAGCAGATTCATTTCTGGGCAGCAGTAAGATGCAGGTTCCTGCTTTCGTGAGAACCATTGTCTGGGACCAGCACGCAGACCCAGGAGGGCCTCTCCTCTGGCAACAGAGTGCTTTTCCTTCTTTTAGACCAGTGGGAGAATGCGCCTTTGATGTGACACTTGCAAGATGCCTCTGATTCAGTCACACTAATCTCCCTTTGCTGAACTCGGGCTCACCAGCACATGCATGGATGGGTATGTGTTCCCATCATGGTTCAGAGTTCTGTTCTGCTTGTAGTTGAGGGAAGTCAAAGGATTAATCAGACCTTGTTCCCCAGAGAGCTGGACTTTGGAGACAGCTTAGAATGCTGCCTATCACATTCAGATTCTCTAATTTATGACCAGAAGAAATATATTTAAGGAAAAATGATCAGCTAAATCAGATTTGCATTTCTAACCCAAAAGTATAAATCGCCAAAAGAAATTTTTTTGGGGTAGCTATTGTGGCTTCTGTCTGGGTACCCCTAAAGCCTCATGTGGTTTTAGATGGAGTTTTTCTGGAAGTGAATAGATCTAGAGTGTGTGATTGATTCTCGTGGTACAATGCTGGGATTAAGAGTGCTGGGATTAAGGATGGGCGATCTGTACACTGGGTACAATGTAAAGGACAGACAGTGGCCTGCCCCTTCCTTCCTTTGCTTGCTTTTACTGCTTTCTGTCCCCATAAACTGTTTCTTCTCTGGGCTGTCCCCATGCTAAGCCATCCTGCCTTGGACACAGCCAGTTATGCAGTGAAACCTCTACAAAGTGTGAGTTAAATAAAGTTTTCCTTTAACTTTGTATGTTGGGTATTTTGTTTGGGGAACAAGAAAAGTAACAAGACATCAGGGTTGGTGAAACATGCCTTAAGGAAAGAGGTAAACAAAGAGTCTAAGTTATGAAAGAGAGAAATGCAAAGTTTATCCTTCAGCAGATTTCTAAACACCAGGAAAATCAATAACTTAGTTTCAATCAGTGTTGCCATATTGAAACTCTTTTTCTACCAGTTATAATTGTTTTTAAAATCATTCAAAACAAAGTTAAAAAAGATCTTCTGAATAGAATTTCCATAGCTTGGCTATAGCCATTGACACATTTCAGATCTAGTTACCAACCTATGGGCATAGGGAACCAAGAGGCCCAAATAACTTCATGGCTAAAGAGATTTAAAACAAACAAACAAACAAAACAACAAAGCAGTTAAACATGTTAAGTGGGAAGTATTTGGCAAGATTGTGTCATCAAGTACCTAAAGAATAGTTCCTATCCAAGCAGTTTTGGGTTCACATCCAAAAAAGAAGGCACACATGCAGGCTTTGATAATTTCTCTGATTTTGTTTGATAAAGAATTACTTTCTACCCAATTCACATTTCATTTAGAGTTGTTGCTGAATCCTTTATAAATGCTTTTTAACCTTTATGGTATATATTAAAAATATTTCCTAGGACCAGCTCTGTTCCAGCAGAAAAATTACCAAGCAGATGTGCACTGGGGCGAAATTCAGATTGGTTACAGATTCCGAAGCTGTGCTGTTGCCTGGGGCTTCGGGTCGGAGCGCTTGCAGTTGGCTGTTCTGCTTCTGAGCTCAGGATTGCCAGACAGGTCCTGTGTTAGAGGGAAATAGCACCCTGCCCCCTGGCGTGCACACACAGTGCTGCCTGTCACATTCAGGTTCTTGAATTGGTGACCACACAAATAAGCACGAGGCAAAATGGTCAGCTTGGTGAGTCTCGCCACGCCTAGTATTTGGTACAGCTAACACAGAGGATAGTGGTGCAATTTCTAAATGTCCTCTTGGCCCCCCAGATCTCCCAGATAGATGAAAAACTGGAAAAATTGGGTTATAAGTGAGATTATGCCTTGGTATTAATTTTATTGTCACTCATCTACTACTTTTATTAATCTCCTCTCTCTCACCTTTCCCTGTCCCTCTGTCCCTTGTCGCCTTTTCCTCTCCCTCACTCTCTGTTTCTTTCTCTCTCTCCCTTCTCCCTCTCTCTCTCTCTTTGTCTCTTTCTAATTATAGAAAAAAGGAAGAGATACTTGTTCAGTCTTAAAAATACAAGAGCTGTATGGAGCTGCAGAGAGCTTCTGTGGCCCCGGACTCTGTCCACCTTTGCGGAGATCCATGTCCACGAGCATGGGTGTGCTGCAGACTCCCAGGGCACCCAAAGGTCCGCTATGTTTTTAGGAATTCATTTTTTCTCAGCCATTGCTGCTCTAGTCCTTAAAAACACAGGAGTTAGGGCATCTTTCTAGAGATGTATTACTTTTCTCCCTCTTTCCCTGTTCCTCTCCCTTGGTGGAAAATACTTTATCACTGGAAAAATAACTTAAGTGGAATGATTCTAGTAAGCACCCCTGTCTACCCTCCTATGACCTGGGCTTGCTGTGTTTTAGCATCACACCTTGAAGTCAAGTTGTTTCAGTGACATTTTCAGTGCTTCCTATAGGCCAAGTATCCATTTGCAATAGATAAATTCTGGGATGAACTAGTCCTGTGTGTCCTCCAGCACTCGCAGGCTGGCTTTTAAACTGGCCAACCTGTGGTCACCCAGGACACTCCCCTTCAGGGTAAACAGTGGGTGACTATCACATTAGACAGACATGTTTTCCAATTTGTCCTGAGCCTCAGAGAAGCAATGAGAGCTTTTCCTGGGGTACCTCTGTAGATTAAATAATTTTATTTTTTATGTTTTTGTATGGGGTGAATGTGGTTCAGAAGAAAAGGCATGAAAAGATTCTCACTGGTGGTCAGGGCTGATTCCAGAAAAAAGAATGCAGCTCATGTATTTATTCGGCACTTAAAAGAATTTGTGGCCAAATCAGTGTACAGGTTGTATCTCTAAATGAGGTGTCACCAAGATTGTTTTTCCCTGGTAGGCAAAGCAGGTTCTTAGATTAAGACAAATCTCCTTCTGTTCTACTCAAAACCTTTGGAAGAACTTCTTGATGTCAACATTGTGGAAAATTTGAACTGAGTTAAGTGCTTGGTTTAGAGCTGAAATTTGAATTTCCACTGAAGTAATGCTTTCTACAGAGCACACACAGTGATTTCACAGGTGGTGCCATTACCAAAGAGTCCCAGGATCACAAGAGAGAATGGGTAGATCAATAAAGGCCTCATGCCTAAGAAATTCTATGTGCTTTTAGTTGATTGCCTTGTCAAGAGAAACCAAAAAGCAAACAATACCTTAAAGACTACATTCTTCAAAGTGCTACCTTGTCCCAAAATTTGCTTTTCAAGCCTAAGGCTTTCTGCTCTTGCTACTCCTCCCTTATGGGTCATAGTAATATAGAGTATTTATTTCAAGTAGTACTCTCTATTTCAGTCCTGTGGGATATCTGAAGTATACTGGATAAGAACTGGAACTCAGTATGGAAATAGACACAAATGGTTAAGCTTAGGACCCAAGTCCATTTTTTTAAGAGAATAAATGTAGTAAAAAATACATTAGAAATGTATAGAAAAAAAAAGAAATGTATAGAATTTCACTAAACAAAGTGATAGGAATTAAATCATGTGTGTTATATTGCATATTTACTAGAAATTAAAAAATTAGTTGTTCAGATTGCCAGATATCAGCATACCAAACTGTTAAAAAATTGATCAAAAACAAATAAGTGAAAAAGAAGAAAAATATTTAAGCATTAACTGTTCTGTTCAATAGACCAGTAGGAATCAGCAGTATAATTACCCAAGCTATCCTTGGAGATATATATAATATTCTCTCTCTCTCCCTCTCTCTCTCTCTTCTTTCTTTCCTCCTTTCCCTCATCCCAGTTTTCCCTTCCCTATGAACAGTTTCTTTCCCTTTCACAGTATCGATCGTAGCTTTCAGATTTCGTGTACTCTTTCAGGATCTTACACTAGGGAGACAATACAGTGTTTGGCTATTTGGGTCTCATTTATTTCAATTATGAGTAAGGTCTCTAGTTACATTCATTTACCTATAAAGGCGTCAAGTTTATCTTTCTTTACAGCTCAGCAATACTCTGTTGTATGAAAAATACAACATTTCTTTATCTGTTCCTTAGTTGACAGGCATTTGTGTTGATTCCAAGACCGAGTCAAATCTTGTAATACTCATAATCATTTGCTACAGCCTTGGGTCAGGGAGAAGATCATCTGCGGCATCATAGCCCTCGTGTCCTTCAGACCTTCCTGTCACTCTTCCAGTGCTTTAAACTCAAGGATCATGATCTGATCAAATTAGAGGATTCTCCAGCCCAACGTGTGTGACTTTCTACTCAATCTTCCAATCGAGAAGCTGTAAAGCGAGAGAAAACCAGTCCCTTATCTACACCAGAGTCGCTCTGATTAAGAGCTTTGTAACAGGAATGGACACCCAAGTAAAAATGCTTGTGCATTTTTCTGTTGTACATTGTGAATGTGGGTATGAAAAAGGCTTTCATTCTGACAGAAAGAGGATGCTCCTGATTCAGTGACTCTAGCACATGAATTTTTTTGTGCTTTCCACACGCTGTGATTCAGGTCATCTTTATGGATCAAGCACTTACTCAGAACTTACTAAGAGCCTGGCAGCACAATGAGTGTTTAATGAAGACTTCGCTTCTAGGAACTTCTACCCAGTACGACAATTAGACATTACAGGGAGTGACAGAAAAAAAGACACAGGCATGTACAAATAAAAATGCTAAAAGCATCAAATAAGTCAAAATGGATCTGCATGCAATTGATAGAAAATTTGTTTATTTTTCACTTTTTTTTGTTTATTTTTTTCTGTGTGGTACTGGGCATCAAACTTGGGATCTGCCACTCGCAAGGCAGATGCTTATGCCACTGAGCTACCTCCCTGGCCCCATAAAATACTTTTTTTGTATTTTAGCGAAGGGTCTACAGGGTATTCAGGGTCTCACTACTAGATTGGACTCATAGTGACCTGCCAGTTTACAGCCTCCCAAGGACTGGGATTACAGGTGCATGCCACCACGCCCAGTCTCCATTGTTATCCCAACGGGCTCCAGGGGCAGGGCCAGCACCGCAGGCTCGGGGATCGAAACCCCAGCCCCTGCGCCTGCTTGCAGGTGCTTTAATCTGCTGAGCTATTTGGCCTGCCCTCATAAATACATTTTGGAGGCAGGCAGTCCAGGCTGCCTGGGCTGGCTACCATCACTAGAAATTTGGGGTCTGTTTATGATGTTGTTCTGCTATTGTCAACAGAGCTTTTTTTTCTTCCTGACCTCCAAGTATCAGCCACTAAATCCACAGGAAGAAGCAAGAAAGAGGAGAAGAGTGAAGGCTTGTAGGCTCTCCTCCCTGAAGAACAGTTTCCAGGAGTAGCTCAGCACTTTGCACGTGTGCTGCCCACCAGATCCCAGTCACACAGCTGGCCATACCTAACCTCGAGGGAGGCTGATGCAATCTTTATTCTGCAAATTGAGCGCTGGCTGACAAAGCTCATTAACCAAGTAGAAAGAAAGGATACTTGGTGCAGAATACTGGACTTTTTTAGGCAAGGGAGAGAAAATTTTCTCAGGCTCATAAGGGTAGGTCTGGAAGGGTTCTTGAAGGAAGTGACATTTGATCTAAGTCTCTGAGGTAGAGCAGAAGTACATTGTAAAATCAAGGAAGCTTTAGATTACACAAGAAAGTGTTTGCTTTGAAAACTTGCTTGCTTGAGTAAACACCATGTCTCTGTTTCATAGCAACTGCGATTTAAGAGAAATATTGTCCAATGTTCTCAGTATCTGAGCTACTTTGCCTAATCACATGCATCTAGCTGCTGACGACTGAATTATCACACTGTGCGCACAGGAGTGATGCATAATTAGCAAACCTATCTATTGAAATTATTGTCCATGTACATTAAATAGGATAATCACTTGTTAAATGAGGAAAGAGATTCTGAAAGTTAATTAATCCTGGATTTTGATTATGACAAGTAACAAGTATGAAACAATCATCTCTAAGACCATTTACACACATGCTCATTTACTAATAGGCATCATAATAGCATAACATCTTGCTTAAAACAAAGAAACAATTAGTTCTGAAACAGAAAAGCATGCAACACAAGACAGTACAGCACAGACATAGTGATAGTGGTACATATTTACTGAATACTTACCATATGTCAGGCTTGCTTTTAAACACTTGGTGCATACTAACTTACTTAATCTTCACAGCAATACTGTGAGCTGAGTTACTGTTACTGCATTTTTACAGATGAGAAACTCAGAGAGGCTGAGGCACTCACATGAAGTTTCATGGCTAAAATGTAGGCAAGCACAAATGCAGACTCTCCTTGGCCATAAAAAGAAACAGAAAGGGATGGATCCCAGCTCCAGGACTGACTAGCAATGAGACTCGTGAGGAAGTTAATTCATCCCAATGTCACAGTTTTGTGTAGGTACTATAATCAAACTGGAGTTGCAGGAAGGGAATTTAGCCTGGCACCTGCCACAAGGTAGGTGCTCAAGAATTAAGAGGTTTATCAATACTGGGTCATTAGCTGTAAATATTAGCAATAGTTGATACTTAACTGTTCCAGTTACAGCAGACCAAAAGGCTATTTTTGACAGGGCATTAAATTCTCTTTCCACAGAGCAAAATCTTTCTTTCTTCTACCCATTTGCCCCAGTCCCTTGAGGTCTATCCCTCTTAGTTCTCGAATCTGAGCTGCTTTTCACAGCCATCTGCCACCGTGTTATGTAACCACAAACAATATCCTCTTAAAAATGTTTACAAATGCTTCTCCCATTAGTGCTGTATATCTTCTCATTAAGCAGTGGCATCGCCATTGAAAAATTATTTTAATCATTGCAAACTGAATTGCACAAGTAGAAAGCATAAAGAGATAGGACTTAAAGGGCTGAATGTACATTAATTGCTTCAGCTAATGAAAGAAACATAACTTAGCCACCGCACACAACATGAATCCTAAGATGCACGGACAATTGACTGCGGTAATAAAACAAGTATTAGTGTGTTAAATCTGAAATCCTCATTATGCTCCATGCAGCAGAACCGACTGTGTACCTGCTGTTCAGCATGCTTTCTGCCTCTTGACACCAGGAGCTAATTATAGACCCAGACATTGAGTGAAAGCGTACGACCTGGGTTTGGGGACCTTGAAAACCCTGCAAAGTTATGTTTGATAACTCTTTCTTTTAGGCTGATAAAGGTATGTGTTGGACAGAATGATTTCAGAGCATCTCGATGTTCCATAGGCAATTTTAATTAAAATATGAATTATTTATAGATACACAGTTTATTTCACTTACATTGGAATCATGCTTTATCTCCCTTGGCTCTACAGAGTGGTAAATTATTAACTCAAGGATAATTTATGTCACAGCGCTCAAGATGCTACTCATTGATTTCTTTGTCTCTTCATTTCATGAATCCTAAAGTCAAAATGATGATAACATCATGGTATTTGAGAGATAAGGAGTGAATGTTTTATTTTCACTGTTCACCTAGAAGTACATAATGTAGAGGTTATAATCACTTCCAAACAGACTGTGTTAACCTGCAACCTTCTGTTCATGAACTAAAAATATCACTCTATTAGGAACCTCAGTGAAACTTCTATAGTCTAAGATCTCCTCCCCTTTGGGGGAAACTCTGAGGGCACGGGCAATACTGAAAGGATATGGAATTATCTTTAAGAATCCTTTTCTAAATGAAAGTCTTTCCTTTCTGGAAGAAATAGAGATGGAAATCAAATGTCTGGGTTTTTTGTTTTGTATTTATACTGTTTGTTTGTTTGTTTTTTTTTTTTCAATCCTAATTGTCTCAGGAAAACATTGCTTATACTCAAATGCATTTCTTTCAATTTATTTCCAGATACATAAATTGACATTTTTGGCATCAACTAACCTGTGTTTTGAGTAAATGCAAGGGGCTTTCAGAACTCTTTTTAAAAAAATGTTAGTCAAAGTTCTCATGCATTGGTTATATTTTAAAACCTTAGTACAGATCAGTGACTCTGAATAAAAATAGCTTTCTTCTTGTTTCAACTAGTTTATATATTGACCTTTTTTTCAATTTTTTACTTTTAGTTTTTTTAATCAAATTTGTTGGAAGTTAAGTCAGTAAAAACCATAACTCAACAAGGGGTGTGTAAGTTGAGTAGAAATCCCAGGATTGAAGCAGGTGACAATTTGGGAAGGTTGACACTAATAGTTATGTATGGAAAAGGAGAAAATGCAGAGGGAAGTGTCTTCATTTTCCCCAATCTTCGGTTCTAAATATCAATGTATATCAGAGTTGCCCAGATAGCCTCTTAGGTATTGGATTTGCATGGTCAGCTGCACAGAAATTCATTTCATTCCAGGGGGGCCTGGAAATCTGCATTGCTTACACTTATGACAAAGGAGTTTTAGGCAGATGATTTTAAAACAATGTAGAAACTTAAAAAAATGTGTTGCCATATGAAAAACTAAGCTGTTCTTGCTCATTTAGTTATAAATTAACATTCAGTGAGTTCTCAGACCTGAACTTTGTTTCCGCTTGGTGAGGGAAATAAGAGGCAATGTAAGTTCAGAAGCTAAGGTCTACGTGGGGGTAAGAATAGGGTGCTGTGAGAGATAAGTGTGAGGGTCGTGCAGCCTGTTCTAATGTGCCGCTGTGTCATCAAGGCTGAGAGAGGTGGCATCTGAGGTAAAATCTGGGAAGGAAAGAAACAAACAGGAGGCAACATGTGCACGTATGTTTGTGTTTGTCCTCACGCGCAAGAAGGATGTAAAGTCTCCTGAATCTGTGTAAGAGAAAGTGGAAGATATGTGGACCATGGGTCAGAAAGTTAAAGAACTTGAAAGTCATGTTTTCAGGCCTCTGGGAGCTTGCACTATGATTAGGTAGATGAACGATGGCAAAATATTTTGATAATAGAGGAAAACAAATGACTTTCTGGGAAGACTTCTGATAAATCACCAAATGAATAATGCAGACTCACCACAGTAGGATTTCTCTGGTGAAAGGACCTCTTCTCTTCCAGAGACAAAATTCTGTGATCTCTTACTTCATTTTGTGGTGGAAAGAGAGGGCTTCCCAGAAGCAGTGGGGATTATGCCGGTCACTGAGTAATGCACAGGATTACAACTATTTGTCTAGATATAATTTTAAACTCCAGAGAAATTCCAAGAATAGTGTAGGAAGTTATTTTATACTTTACTCAGCTCACACAGATGGCTTCCACCTCGCTGCTCCTGCCGTTGTGTTCCCTTTACACTCACATGCACACTCAATCTGGGGAGCATCTGAGTCAGCTGGAGACATTATGCTCTTTACCCCTAAACACTCTACCAAGATGAAGGACGTATTCATAATTCCCACAGTAGATTAATGAACTCTAGGCTTGTGCTGTGTTTCACTCTTCCTGTCCTAGAATAGTGATTCCCCGTACCATAGGTGTAAGTGTTACCATTGAGTGTCATTGTCTAGGTATCATCCATAGACCATCTAGGATAAACAAATCTATATTTGTTTTTACCCCTGTATTTTAAGAATCATGGATTCATACTGTAAAGGGTTGCTTCTAGTCTTTCTTGTTCTCATACTTGTGAACTCCTATGTTCAATAGTGAAAAATCCAGTTCTGTATGAATATATTTTTAAAGACAGAGAGAAATACAGTTTTTCTGACCTTGAAGAATCTATGAGACATCCAGGTGGAGACAGGTCTACACCTCAGTTATTTCTGCCTAAGAAAAAGCTGCCTTTAACCTATTACAGTTTTAGTCATTGTTGCACAAAATACTTTCTTTTTTGTAGTCCACTGAAGATGACTTGAGCCTACATGACCAGACACTGGAGTACTGGGACAATTGTGGTTTAGTTCTCAGGAAGAGGTGGGAGAAAAACCAACTGCAAGCTTTTTAGTAAATTGGGCTTGGAGTTGAAGTAGCACAAACGTTTCCCTGTTAGACTACCGGCTATTTGCTTCTTATTATTGGAGAAGGTACAGCAAGTACTAGATGAACAAGTTCACTCTGCCACCGGGGATGGCATGTTAATTGGAAAGAAAAATCTTCCCTTTTTCAAGATATCAGTCATTGTAGGAGATAACACTTTCACTGAAACTTCTGCCCAAAGATCCAGGCTGCTCTTAAAAAGTTAAAGAACTTGGTGGAACTTAACCTGATCTCATGAAAGGTGTCAAGAGCGGAGGTAGGCCTGAAAGATAATTCTGAAACAAGAAAGCGGACTTCAAGGAAATACAAGGCAGGTTGTCACAGAGCTGGCTCCTAAGAAAAGAATTTCAGCAAATCATATTTTTGGGATGATTTTTGCTTTATATGTGAATTAAGTTCTGGAGCGAGAGCCGGATCAGTCAGTAAGTCAGGCCCTGCTGCATGTCACTTACTCTTTTGACCTTCTGCACCACTCCCCAAAGCAACCCCTAGCAAAGGACTTTTGTTTTGTAACAATTTTATTACACAAAAGGCAAAGTGATGTTGATGAGGCATGGTGTGCGTCCCATGGAAAATACGCGATGTTGGCCAGCAAATGATTATTATTTTGCAGTTGTGAATGTAGCTTCACAAAACTGGAAATGTCACAGTATTTCCTCTAGATAAAATTAAATTCAGCCTTGAGTCTCTTTCCTGCTGGTGGGCAGGAAGTTTACTTTCAGTCATTATTGTGGGACTCCACCCCCCAAACCCGTCCTTGGGGCCTAATGGAGAAAAGACAGTTGTCTGACTTCATGAGGCCATTTAGTGTCAGGGGACTCGCGTCTCTCTCCCACTGGATCTCCAAAGCTTGGCTACACACCCAGAGCCGAAGGCCCGGGATGAGCTGGCTGCATTGCTGAGGTGCTGTCCCAGCTCCTCATGCTGAGGGGGGCTCGGGCCCTGCTCCTGAGGGGCCCTCAGGGTCTGTGTTTTTCAGGGGCCTTTCCCTGTCTCTGCATCTTTCTTCTTTCTTTATCCTCTTGTCACTTACAGTCTCTCTCTTTTCACTCTAAGTTATGGTTGGGGGATTTGGCAGAGGGAACCGGCTGGGGGCGTGCTTCTCTCCTCCTTCACCGCTGCCAAAGATGACGCCTTCTCACCCTGAGGTGCCCCTTCCCACAGAGTTGCTAGGGCTTTTCTATATGTCTGTGTTTGGAGGGAAAATGGAATCAGATGCACTCCTGTATTTTCACATAAGTTTGTGATAATCTGCTCTGCTTCCTCCTTATTTTGGAGGGACTTGAGGAAGTCTCTGTCTATCCACCACCCTCACAACAGAAAATCCTATAGCTTTCTCTCCACGGACATTTTACCAGGAGATGCTGAATTAGATTCGAGTGGCAGGATACCTATGTAGTGGACATCTGCAACCCGAGAAGCTTTCTGAACTTAAAAATGCACGTTAACATGGACTGTGGTGACTTCTCTTTAATGATATCCTAATGAGCAGAAAGTCACTGGAAATGAATTAATTCAGATCAGAGCGAAGCAGAGCAAAGTAAGAAGGCATCTGAGAAGAACTAACCAATCTTTCCTTCTCTCAAAATAGCCTTCTCTTCTCCAGGGACATAGAGGAAAATAAACCAAATAATAGGGCAATGGATGAACACAGTGCCACTTTATGGTTCTTGCTCTGAGAGGTTAAAAAAAAAAATCACTTATTATCTCATATTCTGGTCTAGTAAGGCATATAGCAGAGACAGGAACAAAGACAGTGTTATTAGGTATATTTGATAAATTGTTGGGAAAAGGAAAAAAATCTCATTTTAATAATCTCAGAGAAATATAACTTAAGTAAATAATTTCATGCTGGTTTTATATCATCCCAGATCAGTCAAGGGAAAGATTCAAAATGCCCTGTGACAGCAAGGTCAGTTTGTTCCAAAATCATCCTAAAACATAACTACATAACAGACAACACACCTACGCGTGCGTGCGCACACACACACACATACACACACACACACATCTTTATATTTTTATATATTTGTACATAAGAAATGACACGTGATTAAAATAGTATGTGGATTATTGGCACTTAAGATGAAAATTCTTGACATTCTCCCAACAAAATTTAGATTCTGAATTAGGTTTGGATTTTTAGCCAACTGTGTTGGGCACCTAAGAACCGTTGCAGCAATTCAAGATAATTGAATTTAGAAAGCAGGTGCTTTGTGTGTTTTGAGCTCCCCCAAATCTGTTGTGTGTGTATTTGTGCCTGTGCACACATATGATCTATTCCATTTTGGTTTATAGCCATTCTGCTGCGAGACTCTCAGCCATTTAGCTAGGGAAATGATCTGGGTTTGATGAATGCTGTTCCAGTGCTGGCGCAGCACCAAAGCCGAATCCGTGTGTTTTATGAAGATGTGCCCTAAGAACTGTTTACTAAATTCCAGCTAAGCGCTAAGCACCATCTTCTCAATCATCCTGGCAGTTCTAAATTTCACCCATCTTAGAGGTGAGAGGTAATGTGGGCTTCTCAAGTGTAACATTGGACATCCACATGACCAGGCTGGAATTCACTTTCAGGCCTACAGGCCTTCCAAGACCCAGACCACGGCAGTGGTTAGAAATACAGACCTTGACAGGAGGACTGAGGCCAAGTCTCGCTTCCGTCGCTTTCTGGCCACATGAGCCATACAACGTGTATGCAGTGCTGACTGCAGCCCTTGCAGAGCTCCGGTCTCTCAGTCATGGTCATCGTCCTACCATACTTTCTCAAGAGATTCAAGCTTCACTCTCGCATGGCTCAGGGGACACGTTAGCACCCAGCTGCCCACAGGCTGGCTGATTCACGATTCCCAGAGCTGACCTCTCAGTTCCATCTGCTTCTGAGTGAGGAGGTGGAGAGCATGGAAGTGCATCGGCTCAGCTAGGATTTCCCCAGATGCTTGTTAGGCTCCTGTGAACTGGCAAGCCTGTGTTTATATTTCAGATTATTTAGGAAAATCTGTGAACTCCAGGATGGTAAAATGGCTTTTCACTTAAAATCACCTCATTTAAAATCATACATATATTTTCCTTCTAGGCAATATAACTTGCTTGATGCTCATGTCCAAATATACCTCCTGTGAGTGACTCCCACCACAGTGCCTGCATGAGGGGCTTTCTACCTCAGAATGAGGTCATAAAGGACCAATTATTCTTTCCCATGGAGTTGACTGTACCAGGCTCATTTACAAAGTTACTCAGCTGTGACTTAGCCACTTAAATAACTCTGTTGCCTGAAGATATTTCTTGCTCCAGCCATTTACCCCCAAGAACCATGCTCACTTACAGCGAAATCCAAATACAAGCACGTTCTGCCTGAGCAGTGTTTCAGAGCTGTGCTCCGCTGCTGTAAATTATATCTAGTCTTGGGGGAGGGAAGGGAGAATCAACAATTCCAGATTCTGAGAATTTTGTAAGAAATAGTAAACCCTCATAATTGTAATTTGGAAGTCTCATATGCTAGTTTTATTTTGTTCAGGCAGACTTTAGAGCTAAACAATTCTCTTAATGCCTAACGAAATGCCTAGGTTTCTGTTTTTACATATTTAAGCTATGCGTTTAGATACAATTCAAGCATTCCAGGGTGTTAACGGTGTTTACAAAGGAAACTGCCAGAGGCAAATTCAGGCAGTTCCTTAAATTAATAATGCTTTTGTTCACAGTTCAATTTTTCCTTCCAGTTCTATTGAGCCAATACACATCTCCGTTTATTAAGGGGATAATGAAGACAATTTCCATTTACATATCTCACTGCATCTGGAAGGCTTTCTCACACAAGGTAACACTGTGTGCCAGCTTCTGCCTGGCAACAGACAATGCAAACTGCATCGCTGCTGTCATTGGTCAGTAGGAAGAGAGAACTAGCGAAGCATGTGGGTGGAAAGAAAGGCAGGAGCAGAATACTCAGCATGCTGCCATGTTTGCTTGGAAGATGGAGGCAACAGAGTGTTCTTCCTGCAGTGGCCCCCCCAGCCTTGTGCTGCAGATCTACTGGCTCAGAGCTGGACAGACCCACACTTAAGGCTTTGATCTATTGCCTCCCTGTCAGGTGTCTTTCAGAAAATCATCTGATCTCTAAGATTTGGCTTTTGCATTTGTTCAAGGAAAATAATAATTCTTGCTTTTAAAAGTTGTGTATATTGACTGCATATAAGCAAAGCAAGTTTAGGGGTGTAGCAAATAGTCTCCAGAATTTATTATTATTATTGTTATTATTTTTCATGCAGGATCTCATTAGGTAGTTCAGACTCATAGTGATCCTCTGGTTTTCAGCCTTTG
>NDGM010991940.1:0-20194 GCA_002564305.1 Octomys mimax | reverse complement strand
TTTTTTTTTTTTGGTCTTTTGAGACAAGGTTTTTTATGTGCAGTTCAAGCTGAACTTGAATTTACTTTGCAGCCCAGGCTCCTGCCTCAGTCGTGGGATTACAGGCCGTGTTACCACTTTTGACCTTGTGTTGCTATTTGTTTGCTATGCTAATTATCACTTCCTTACTAGGTCAAATATTTACTTTTACATTTTAAGCACATGTGAAGATTTTACAAATCTTACAAATTTGTGAAACTGACCTAGAGAATATATATCACTAAGTAATAAGCAAATGCAAATTTTTATTATGTAGCATAATTTAAGCCCTGAAATTTTAGTCTGTTATAATTTGTTACAATTTTGTACAATAGAAAAGTTTGGCGTAATTCATGAGCTTGAGAACGAATAATAACTGGTAGCAATTACGTTAAAAATTTTTAATTCCAACGTCTACTAGATAAAAAGCAAAACAATGAGTGAATCAGTATTTCATTGTAGTCATTTATTATTAAAACTGAATGAGTAATCAGGCAGCAACAGAAATTAATTTATTAAAATGCATTTCACCTCATGGAAGCTAAAGAATCTCTTGCTTAAAACAAATAAAAGGCACGTGGATGTTATGAATTATATCTAGATGTGCCCCTGAAGCCTCATGCGCTCACATATAGGGTTACTGCGTAGCAGCTGGATCTTGGGGATAGTACTTATTAGTGGCTACTCCACTGATGAATCTACAGCGAAATATGAGGAAGTGAGTTGTTGGGGGAGGAGCCTGCAAAGTAGGTGTCCCTTCCTCCTTGCTTGACACGGCTCTCTCCTGGCCTCTCTCTGTGTCACTGTCTCTCATTCTCACGCTCTCTACTTCCTGCCTGCCTGCTATGCCTCGGTACGGTTCTTTTTGGCCATCCTGCCCTGGAGCCAGGCAACTACGGACAAACTGTGAACCAAAACAAATTTTCCTCCTTAGAGTATAGATGTCAGGCATTATGGCCCAGCAGTGAGAACGCAATTAAGAAAATGGGGCAGGGCCAGCCAGATAGGTCAGTGGACTGAAGTGCCTGCTTAGGCAGAATGCAGGTGCCAGGGTTCGATCCCCAGTGTGTAGGGCCGGCCCCGCCCCCGGGGTGCGCTGAGACAGTGGTGGAGACTGGGCGTAGGAGCGCCCGCCTGTAATCCCAGCGCTTGGGAAGCTGAACACAGGAGTATCACTACGAGTCTGATCTACGTAGTGAGACCCTGTAGACTTTGTCCTAAATACAAAAAAGCAACAAATTTCACCTAACAATCACAGGTAGGTGCCCATCTGCGCTTGGTTGCACCATTACCCCTAAACATTGGTGATTTCAGGCAGTGACTACTTCTAGCTTCATTTGGCTGAAAGATAAGTAATATGTGCATGCCTTTTGCTTCAGGTGAAAACTATGAGAGAACAAAATTAAAACCTACCTCCCACATCCCAGAATTTCTCCTTAAAACCCCATTTGTATTAAATTAATATATATGCAAGATATTGTACCCTTTTAATAATGGAAGAGATATCAGGTACACTTTTTACTCAATGGCTGTAATTATTCTAAATAGTAGCCTATTGTCCATTATCATATGTGGAATGTTTTTTTAGTTCAAAACTGGCATTAAGATCTAATGACTGCAATAATTCATTCTAAATCCACTTATGCTTCAGGGGTTTTTTGTTTTTAACTATGACACTTAACAATTTGTGCTTGTGATCATAACCTCACAAATATCCATTATCACTCCACCACACCCAGCTGTGTTTTATAAATAAGTGGGTAGTGGATATTGAATTGTCAACAAAAAATATAATAATGTTCACTCAATATTCTGCTTCTTGCAAAAAAACATCATTTATTTTGAAGTAGCTCTATTTTAGATTGATGTCATCTTTCCAAGTAGATAGAACCCCATTTCACTTCCAGTTGCACCCTAACTCAGGCTGCTTTTGCTCTCATTTCATTTTTTTCCTGGCTGGCAGCAGGACTGGGAGGGTTTGTTCCTGTCTCTTTTTGTTGTATGCGTTCTGCAGAGTGGCAATAAATGGATTCCAGTGCAGTTCAGAGGGCTGTGGGCAAGATGAGAATGGGAGCAACATCTCGTGATGCTTCCTGTCAGCCGCGTCCATGCTGTCCAGAGAGCTCAGACTGCTCCACCTGGGACCCTGCCCAGGCCTGTCTTAAGCCTAGTTCTTCTCAGTCCTCGTCAAAACTGAGATTTGTCTGGAAGACCACGCACAATAAGAAAGAAAACAGTATGAAAAACAGTGCTTAAAGACAACATTCATTAAGCCTGACAGCCTGAAAGGTGCAAATGTCAACTATTGTACATAGATTTAATCATTCACTATGCATTAAAGAATAACATATAGAGGGGGCCAGGGAGACAGCTCAATGGAATAAGTGCTTTCCCAGCAAGTGCAAGGTTCTTAGTTTGATCCTTGGTACCACCAAAAAACAAACAAAAAAACAAAAACAAAGAATAACATACAGGATGCATAATTCAGCCAACATGTATGCAATTTTACAATTTTTTTTTTTGCAGTATGGGGGATTGAACTCAGGCCTTGCACTTGCCAGGCAAGCACTTATTCTACTGAGCTATCTTCCTGGTTCTACAAACGTATTCTTAAAGCTTGCATTTGCCACATGTACAACCACAACCATACAAGCCTAGATGATAAGAAAATGTATATTTCTTATTTATAAGGCCTTTGGACCTTTTAATTTTTTTCTTTTTTTAAAAACTGTATATATTTGGTACAGTCTCACTATGCAGCTTGGACTTGTAGCGGTCCTCCCAGTCCAGCCTCCCCCAGTTGGGACTGCGGGGTGCACCACCACGGCCAGGCTTGAGGGGGGTGGCTCAGCATGCCCGTGGCAGGGATAGTACAGCATGTGGCAGTGGGGATGGAACCAGGGTCCTTGCACTTGCCAGACAGGTGATCAGAATGCTGAGCTATCTCCGAAGCCTTTGGGTCTTTTTATATATTAGTTAATGTAAAATGTGCTTTATGATATTCATTTGTAATAAAAAAATCTGATCTAATTAGTCTCATTGTATATTATGGAGCTTAATCCAGAGATAAAAGCAGGGAAACTAAAGATTAAAGTAACTCACTTATAAGAAAGAGTACAGATAATGAAAACTCCACACCTAAAAACGTGTAGCAATCAATATCAAAACTGGATCACAGGCACTGAATTCTTGCTCTTCTTAATAGTATCAGCAAATAATCTGTCTAACTAGGAGAAATATCCAGGAAAAAAAGATGAAATATTTTGTTAATGCCTTCTAATCTTTCCTCCTCTGCAGAGATGTCCTCTCAGGTTAAATACTTTTAAGATTTAGTGTGCACTCTGCCAGCGCTGTCACATAAAACATATAAGCTTTTACTTAAATTTCTAAGCAAAATTCCAGGCTTCCAGGAATAAATATTGGCATATCACGTGGAAGTGTGGTGTCTTTCCATAATTTAGTTCAAAATACTTCTGTAGGAGTGCAGTGGAAATACATAAGTTCAAAATGCAACTTAATTAATTAATCCATGATAAAAATATAAAAATACATGTGTAGAATATGCCTGAAGAAAAAAAGATTTCTCTCAGTTAAGCAAAAATTACTTCATTCTACATATATATATATATATATATATATATATATATTTTTTTTTTTTTTTTCCCGAAAGGTATAACTGAAACAGCATGACAGCTAATGAGAAAGTTTCCCAGTGCGCACCCAGCCCCTCCCTCTGCAGCTGCGATCTGAGGAGAGATCACGCACATTGCTTCTTCTGCTGTACTATTGCTTTGAATGGCTGATGCATACATTGGACCATCATGGGCAACCAGAACTAGACAGCCGAGTCCTGACTCTGGCACCGTGCGCCCTAAAAGAGAAGCTGGAAAGGGAGTGTGGTTTAACGGGGATTGTAGATGGAGTGCTCCATTGACCTGGGTTTAGATCCTCGCTACATCTTGGCTGTATGAATTTAAGTTACTTAGTTCTCTTAAGTCCTAGTTGCCTCATCGTTAAAATGAATAAGAAAATATCTATCAATATAGTTTTCACTTTGTTGTCCAGAGTACAGAATACATACATAACATACCACAGGGACTACACGAGCCATATTTCATAGCGATGTGACTTTCCACTTAGTCTCCTAATAAAATGTACACTATAGAAAGCTTGCCTTTTGGTCTCTATAAGTGTTATATTTCTCAGGATAAATAAACGGTTTGTCAAGATTTATAAGTCATTCCTCAAGAGGAATCGTTCAGACCGCAAGCAATTGCAAGAGCAAATTTTAGAGCTGTTAACCAGAAAATAGCACAACTTCCTCTTTCACAATGACTGTCCTACCTCCTAAAATTAGCTGCTCTCTAGATCTTTATTGCAGTCACTTTTGCACCTTTCATTATGTATTTATTACCTAAGAACAGTTGTGAGATATTTTCCATCACCAGCTACCAATTTTCTGGTGCTCTGAACAGCAGCCAAGCGTCCGACCGTTCTGTTCAATTCTGACACTGTCCACCTGGAGTTAGTATGCGATCAAACAAGTTTAATGACTTGGGCTCACATAAGTAACAATGGCAAGTCCCGAGCCACTCATATTCCTAGTTGTTTATCAATAAGGGCCACAAGGAAATACTCAAATGTATTTAACAGTAGAGTAAAAAAATAAAATAAATTGTGGTGCCGTCACACAATGAAAGACTAAAGAGCTATGAAAATGAATAGTGTAGCAGAAATGCCTAACATGGAGAAATTTGAAACACCTAAGGAGAAGCAAAAGCAAGGCATACATAATAGATAGATAATATATTTCTCCCCAAATAAGGCCCAGTTTTATATTAATTTTTGCACCAAAGCATGCAGTAGGGACTATTTGCAGATGTCTCGTTTTTCCACATAAAACAATCTATATTTCTTCAAAGAAATCATTTCATCTTCTTCAAGAACATTATAACTCTGAATGATGAATTCCAACCTGAATTTCTTGCGATTTCCTGTCCTGTAGAACCAATGGCTCTAATATCTCTCATCCAGCAACACAGCATCCTTAAATGAACACTTCTTGTCCACGTGTCCTGCATATAATGCATTAGCAACGGAGCTGTGGGGGATTTTTATGTAATGTTCTTCACCCAAGTCACAACCTCTTACAGGACAGGACTCATAAATTTCCTTTTCTCTACCTTTATTGTTTGAGTAAAGTCTTGCTATTCCAAAGTCTAGACATTTGCTGGGATCCTGGCTCCAGGCAAGCCCTGGGAGCCAACTGTTGGCTCTTCCCTGAGTCAGTATCAAAGCACTAGAGAGGGCCAATCATCTCAGGGCAAAGTAAGGCCCGAGCACAACCATCAGCACCCAGGACTTCCATTTTTCCCTGCATCTCAGCTGTCATTCTTTACTAAACTGCTTATGTTTTGAAGATCTCAAAAATATTTTCTCTGTGCTGTGATATATATTTGGGTTCTTTCTAGTTGCCTGATTGGAGCAAATTACCCAGGCCACCATTATTAAACTCTTATGGTATTATTTATAAGAATATGTTCAAGAACAATATATGCTCCTATTCCTTCTCACTTATGAAAAAGTAATGTTTTATACATACCTCACATTTTCACCTAATAACATATTTTGTACATATTTTCAAAATAGTATGTGGAATGAAAATCAGCTTATAATATCCTAATGGAGGAATAACAGAGAAAAGTGATTCATTATTTAATGGGCACGAAGTTTCAGTTGACCAAGATGAAAAACTTCAGGGAATGGACAGTGATGACAGTTGTACAACACTGTGGACGTACTTAATGCTACAAAGTTGTACACTATGGAGGGGACGCAGATGTAGTTCAGTGGAGGAACACCTGCATGGTATTAGGCCCTGGGTTTGATTTCCAGCACACACACATACACACACACACACACACACATGCTGATTACACCTTTTTGCTATTTTTCAGTATTCAGTATTAAACTCAGGGTCTTATGCATACTAGGCAAGTGCTCTACCACCAAGCTATATCCCAGCCCAGCAGTACTAACTAACTTTTTTCTTTTCTTCTTCTCCTCCTCCTCCTCTTCCTCCTCCTCCTCCCCTTCCTCCTCCTCCTCCTCCTTCTTCTTCTTGTCTCATTATGCAGTTCAGGCTGGCCTTGAATTCACTTTGTAGCTCAGACTGGACTTGAACTCACAATGACCCTCCAGTAGCCTCAACCTGCTAAGTGCTGAGATTTTAGGAATGTGCCAACACACCAGGTTGTAACTTCTATGCGTTTTACTACAGCTTAAAAAATATATTTATAATTGTAGGGCCGGGACATAGCTCAGCCACATAAATGCCTACCTGGTAAGCACATGGTCCTGAGTTCAAGCCCCAGTACCACACACACACACACACACACGATTTATTTATAACTTTAAAAATGTCCCACTGGTTCGCTGCACAAAATTCATTTAATAAGGCCCTTATCAATAGACATTGAAATTATGTTCAAGTTTCTGCTATCACAAATTGAATATATTTGTGCTAATATACATTTTTGAACATGTGCTAATATAGCTAGAGAATAAGTCCCTAAGACACTTAGAAGTAAATTTAAAACTTAATTTAAAAAGAGGGCAAAAGAAGCCCAAGTATAATGATTAACACCCTGAATGGAATGTCCGTCCATCTTTTCCAGAAGAATCCTCTACTTTCTATGAGATTTTTCTTGAGATGTAAACATGCTCCAAAAATAAAGTCTATGATCTTTAAAAAAATAATTTCATTTAGAAATATCTTAATCAAATGAGTGGCAGTTGGTATTCCTAAAATGATATCAGAAGTTACTCCGGTATACCAACCTCACATAGCTTTAATAACAGTTGCTGCAAATTATGAGACATCTATAGCAAGTGAAAAGCTTGTCCTATTTTGTACCCAAATCCACTCTTACCCTTTACCTGGTTTTAAGATGTGCTATAACATCTGCTCTGAGGAAAGTAACAGTACAAGCATGAAGGAACACAAAACGGGAAAATGTGTAAGTATACTAGAAATTGACGTTAAATAGTATATAGATGTTATACATAACATTTTAAAATATTAGTTTACTTATTCAATAAATATTTACTAAACAATCAGCTATACACCACTGTCTGTTCCAGGACACTTGGAATATGGAAATTTTATGGAGAAAGAAGATCTGGGAATGAGATCACGTGTGGCTAAGGTTGGGATTAATAATCAAATGAGGTAGATGATGTCCATAGTAACTTTTTTCACCATCATTTTTAATGTGATTTAGGTTCTGTTATTTTGTTTTGTTTTGTTGCCACACTAGGGGTTGAATCCAAGGCTTTCATACTGAATTATATCCTTAGTGCTTTTCTAAATCTTTCGAGGCAGCGTCCTAATACTTAGAGGTCCACAGTCAAGCACTGCAGCAGCCGAAGTTCAATGAGGGACCTAAACAAGCTCGTGAAAGCATCTGACTTCATCCAGTAACACAGTCGTCTACAGGCCGGCACCACCTCTTGAGCATCACCTCCAAGGTGGCAGGTGGGAAGCCACCTGAAGAGTTTCTGGAGGGAAGTTCATCTTCCCTGGCCTGAGAGGAGTGAAGGTCACATTGGAAGTCATGACTCATTGAATAATACAAAGCAGAAAAAGAATGCATTTATGCCAATAACAAACTGTCAGGGAGAGAGAACTGGAGTTCAGAGGGAATCCTTGGAAATGAGCTGTGTGCCATTTCTTAGGAGACCACACCGCTATCTCTCAGCGTGCACGTGTTACCTCATCTGTACTTTGGATTCAAACCCAAGAAAAGGAAGTATCATTGGAGATTCTGGGACTTGATGCTAGATGACACGGAGGGCAGAATTATGTTATCTACTCTAAGATCATCACAGTATAAAAAGGTTCTTGGATGAGCTGGGATTCCTACAGATTGAAATGCCCATGGTGAGCATCATCCCAGGAGAAGCAGTGACCAAGTTTTTCATTATTTATCACAATTAGCTGAACATCTATACAAAAGTTGCTCCAGAACTCTACTGTAACAAGCTAGTGGTGAGCAGCAATGATAGTTTTACAAAACTGAGTGCCGGTTCCAGAACAAACTAACTGATTTCACCTATCGCCTGCAAGACTATCACAATCTTGTGGAAACCTCGCAAAACATGGTTCCAGGGATGGGGAAGTGTATTACAGTTGGTTATAAGGCCACCAAACACCCACGAGGTTTGGAGGACCAAGCCTATGAGATTGGTTTCACTCCATCCTTCCTAACAATCAGCTTCATAGAAGAGTTTTTAAAAAGCCTGCAATGAAGCTGCCAGAAACTAACATTCTTGAAACTAAAAAATCTTCCAAAATTCTTAACGATAAAATTGTGGTTAAAGTTGTCCAATGTCATACAATCTGGATCACAATCAAGCCCTTTGACAAGATTGTTTGGGAATCCTACAAGTGACATTGATCAAGCCTACATTCATCTATGATCACCCACACAAAATGAGACCTTTGACTAAATGGTTGGTGCCATTCACACTTCGGGTGGCTCTTCTGTGCCCAATAAGTTCTTCTAGCCACACTCAGAACTACACTAATCCGATCGCTAGGTTGATCCTGTTACCATGTACCCATAATCCATATTCACACACCCTTGATCCAGCCACCTCTGAGCCCACTGAGGCTTGGGCAGGGGTGGGGGGCAGCACTTGCCTAGCATGGGCAAGGCATGGCTTCAATCCCCATTGCCATGAAAGCAAGTAAAAGGAAAGAATCAGACTTGTGACTGGTCCAAACTATAAAGCCAAATAGGTCTAGTGATCAGCGACAAAATAGAAATGCATTTGGATAATATAAATTAAGAGAAGTCAATATGAGATATGGAAGGTTTTACATTTTAAGACTTTGAGAAAATAGAAAAAGAATTCAGAAGAGGAAAAGTAAAGTAAAAAGGATCTGACTGATATCAAACTTCTCATCAATAAAACTGATTGTTAAAAAAACCAAAGCGAAGACTTTTCATGCACTATTTGAACAGAAATTCAGAAGAGATACCCCAGAAAGATAAAAAAGAAATCTAAGAAAAAATACAGCAAAAATATAAAATCAGAGGAAGCCATTGTATATATTATATACAATGTAACAAAATTCTAGAAAGCTTTTTACAAACACAAAACCTGACCTTACAAAGTTCTACAGGTGATAATATTTGAATACAGTGCAATCCCTTTTCAATTCCATGTGTGCAATCACTTTTTACAGAACAGACCCTACAGGGGCCCTTCTTCTCGGGCCTCTGCAGCAGCCTGTACTCTGGACAGCCTCTGACCTCTTGCAGTTGGGTCACCCTCCTCCCCCTAAGCCACCCTCATCACACTCCACCAGCATGAAGACGGCCTCCCAGCGTCACCTGGGATTCCAGTCCACCCAGGAGATCAGTCTTTTGGGATGAGTCACCGCTGGAGATGAGTCACACTGAGAACAGTGTCCTGCCCAAGGAGCTCCTGGTCCACATGAGCTCACCATCTCTGTCACCTTTCTCCACGCCTTTCATGCTCAAGAGAGCCACATCCTGCTCCCATCTCTCTGGAATGACCAAGCAGCAGAAACAAAAGCTCCCAGCTTGTCACTTAGACTATCATCCAAATGGTCATCCAATAGTAGGAAATCTCAGCAGGAGTTTCCAGTCACTGGGGTGGATGGGCCTTCCTCCTCTACAAGAAGACAGTAAGATTTTACCTAACCAGCAGTTATCATCCATTGGCCACTGGTTTTAAATAAAAATAATCTTATTATGTTGATATAAAAAGTTTCACTAGAATAGTGTTGATTAATATTAGCTTATGATACATTCTAATAAGCAATACTTTCATCATGAAAACTCTACTGAAGGTAGGCCTGGCAGCATAGTTTGTGAGGTCCCTTGTTCGGAAGTGATTAGGAGTTTCAGGTCAACAACAGAAGGACTTCACACCAGCTATAGGGAAGGACCTCTGAAGGTGGGGACTTGGGGCTCCACAGGTCACCTGCCGGTAAGCCAGCCCTGGAGAAGCCACGCTGGGAGCTGCTGAGTCAGCCACTGCCGTGCTGTAAGCTGCCTTTAGAGTAAATTCCCTCAATGCTACAACCGCATATTCAGGAAAACAATACAAAGGCAGGATGACTGCCTCCGGAGTATTTCCAACTTTCTCAAATAAGTACAAAATCATTTATTGGAGGAGGATGCTGTGTTATATCAGCAGTTTCTTCTGTGTCACAATAATTAACTGCACTTGTATGATACAATTCAAGCTCTATAACAAGATGTTTTGCTATACATGGTGGAACAGTTACTATAGTCAAGCAAATTAGCATAACCATTGCCTCAGAGGGTTATACTTTTTGTATGTGTGAATGTTGCTGCCAAAAATAATCACTTTCTATTATGCTAAAACTGCTGAGTTTTCAAAATACTATTTCAATGAACAACATTTTGTTCCTGGTTGATTGTTTCATTGCAATTACTTTCAGGTTTATATTAATCAAACTGTGAGGCTATACTTTATATAAATGCATTGACTACACTGATATTAATCAAAAATTTGATGTTAAGAGGACTTTAATCTAATTACTTAAGTGTATCTATTAGGCTTTTAAATTAAGTAAGAGAGACAACAGACTTTTACAGGTTAAAGGGACTACAAAAACTGTTACAATATGTTTTAATCGTAGCATACATTATCCTAAGACAATAATCTCTGCTTCAGGGTTGTGAAACTGCTTTATGTATGATACATAAGCTTCACTGTTCCCCAAAGTATATATCTTTAATAAAAGGAAAACCCAACAAAAACCAGGGGAAATATACAGCGATAGTTCACAAGACAAAAGGAATGATTCTTAAACAATGTAGCATGATTTGGCGCTGTCTTTCAAGAATTTAAAAGTGCACCTTGGCCTAGCAATTCTGCAATAAGTGTACATGAATATTGAACATTACTTACAACAAAGAGTCTAAAAAACTTAAAAGGGCCAGGGAGATTGCTCCGTAGAGTAAGCGCTTCCCTAGCAAGCACAAGGGCCTGAGTTCAATCCCTGGTTCCGCCAAAAATAAACAAACAAACAAAACACAAAACTTAAAAGGCTGTTGATGAGATTTTTGGCTAAAAAATTCACTGCATCTCAAACTTTAAAATATTTTACAATTATCAAACAAAATAAAGCCTTTATATATACTTATACTGATCTCTCTATGAATTAAATCATGAAATTAAAAAACAACTGCAGGAATAAATTTGTTGTTTTTAAGGTGCTTAAGCACTAAAGCAAAAG
Source organism: Octomys mimax (assembly GCA_002564305.1). NCBI lineage: Eukaryota > Metazoa > Chordata > Mammalia > Rodentia > Octodontidae > Octomys > Octomys mimax. The sequence goes on along the minus strand of NDGM010991940.1, from coordinate 8,874 downwards.
TGGTGAACATAGCTACATCCTTTAGAAAAACATGGGGACTGAAAATGAGAATGGGGACACTGGGGGGCGAGAGCGCTCCAAGGTAGACCAGGGAAGCGGCACATGGGGGAACAAAGAAGGTCCATGATGCTAGGACTGGAGGGAGCCCTCAAAACTGTGAGCTAAATAAACCTTTCCTTTCTTCATTTTGGGTACTGGGTATTTCTCCCAACAATGAGAGAAAAGGAACTAAGGGAAGATTTTGTTTATTTTTAAATCACATGTCGCATATTAGGCTAGGATATAGGAAATACTAGGATGAATAAGGTATCTCTCCTACTGTTTACAGGCAGCATATGGAGGGCAGGGGCTGAGGAAAAAAATATGCCAAACAGTGTTAAATAAAATGCTTTATTTTGCTAAGCAATAAAATGTTCTAAACTACAGCTCCAACAATATTGCAGTAAGTATTAAGAGCTGTATTCCTACAGCCTCCCTGGGAACAGATTTAGGAAAAAGTGTATGATTTTATTACATTTAGAGTGTCATTAAATATAACCAGCACATGGCCTGTCCTTGCCTTCAGGTTCTGAAAGAGATTTCCTGTCCCTGAACCCTCTGCATAGAATATGACTGTTACTCTGCTACCCCACAACGTAACCTGCAGCACAGATACTTTAAGGTGATTTCATTTCATACCTGTGCCTCCACCCGCACCCTCCTGTCTCCCCTGCCTCCGTCATATGCTTGTTGTAATAGTGCATGTAGTTCTGATGTCATGTTTCCTTACCCATCACTCCATTAATGGATTATAGATGCCTAAACTACAAAGATTTGGGTTCATGTATACTTACCAATTTCTCATAGTACACTTTTACTAAGGATCTAGTCATGAGATTACACTGTTTTTCCCTTTGACATGGTAAGACTAACCAAAGAAATATAGAACAGACCACATCCCTCAAGATTAGGATTTCACAATTAGTGTTTGACAACTGATTTTCAATAGGAACAGGCCCTAGTGCAGATATTCAAAATCTTGAGTTATTGGCTGTTATAGTTTGTGTCTAGCTGCTCCTCCAAAGCCTCATGAAGTCAAGGGGCAGTTTCTAGAGTTTGTGATTAATTCATGATCCAATGCTGGAATTATGCATATGAGAGCCCTGGGGCAGATACCCTGCATGCAAATGTAAGGAGCGGGGAGAGGCTAGCTAGCTGCCAGTGCTGCGGCCCCTCACTTTGCTTCGGTACTGTTTTCTACTACAATGAGCTGCCGCCCTCTGCCATGTACCACTCTGCCTTGGAGCCAGCTGAGTATGGACTGAAACCTCCCACAAACTGTGAGCTAAATAAACCTTTCTTTCCTTAATTTTGGGTGTTGGACATTTTGTCCCAGCAACAAGAGAAAAGTAACTGAGACACTGGCTAAAATGTATGTGTGTGTGTGTGTGTGTGTGTGTGTACACGCCATGTGCACGTGCACAGTATTCAGAGAGGAATGGACACAAACAGTACATTCTAAACCTTCTCAGCTACATATACAATAGAAATTCCATGTTTCAGTCTTCATTCGTGTCCTCAGCAACTTGTGTCGGTGTTAACTCCTAGATTCACACAAGACAAAAGTAGTGCACAGGATTTATTCACTGATGGTTTTAAAACATTCTTTTAGTCATTTTCACCTATTTGCCATTGAAGGATGTTCTCTTAATTGGCATGCTATGGACCAATTCAAATTATTCCTGAGTTTCCTGCTGAATTGCCTCCACAGATGCCAAGATAAGTTGTTTCAAGTCCTCCTCTAGGAAAACTCCTCTAGAATTTAAACTACAAAAATTGGACAATGTATTCCTGTCACTAATACTGTACCATGTACTAAGCTATAACTATCCCTAAAATCATTATTTAAAAAACCCAAATTTTCTATTTTTTTGACATCTTCTGTAGCAAATCTTTCTCTTTCAGAACAATATAGTCCAAGCGATAAAATATTAAGCACAAAATTAAATGAACGGCACCCTAACTCACATTGGCCACTAGATGGTGATAGCAGAAACGTCACTATTAGCAGTGCTAAATTAAGGTAACTGGCTTCACTTAAAGTGCTTATTGTAAAATATATAGTTCAAAACAAGATAGAGTTCATTGCTAGACTGCAAGAATATTAGAAAATTAGAAACAAATATACTTTGTCCAACTGAAAATTCAAGTAATAATTGCCAAGAGATGTACATTTCCTCTTTTGGAAATGACATGTTTACCAACTCCATTTTTCTGCATATGGCATTATTTTTTTTTATTGAAATAATGTTTGCACATATTTACAGGGTCCAATACAATAGTTTTGTCAAGGTGTACAGTTCATATTGATTAAATCCAGATAATTAACATTTCCATTTCCCCAAATAATTATAATTTCTGTGTTGAGAAACTTTGAGCCATTTTTCCACTTATATTAAAATATATACTAAATCGCAACACATTACAGTTAACCTGCTTATTATAGAAAGCTAGAGCTAACACTCCCCATCTGACAGTACTTCGCACTCACCTAACCTTTCTCCTGGCGCCCCCTCTAATCCTCCAGGGGCACTATTCTGTCCTCTACTTCTACCAGCTGTTTGAGTTTCTACAACACAGTAAGAATATGCAACATTTGGCTTGCAAAATGTGCAATATTAGGCTTATTTCATTGAATATAACTTCTTATAGTTCCATCCATGTTGCTACATAACAGCATATGCTGGTCTTTTTCATATATGAAAATATATGAACAATATACATATGTTATATATGTTATTTATATATGTATTATGTATTGTAATACCACATTTTCTTCATTTATTTGTGGCTGAACACCTGGGTTTTTCCATTTCATAGCTATTTTCAGTAGCATGTAATAAGCAGAGGATATCAGGTACTACTCTGGTATAATGATTTCGTTTCTTTTAGATATGCCATATACCTGATTTCAGGAAAGTTGGGCCACATGGTAGTTGTAGCTGTAGATTCTGAGGAACCTTCTTCCTGTTCTTCACAATGACTGGGCCAATTTGAATTTCCACAATCCATCTATAGGAGTTTCCTTTTCTCTGCATTGTCACTAGTATTTGATAGTCTTGTGTTTTGGGGGAGTTTCCTTTTCTCTGCATTGTCACTAGCATTTGATAGTCTTGTGTTGTTGGAAAGAGCCCAAGAGTCAAACGCTGGCTATTGGAACTTTCTGGCCTCGAACTTGTGATCCTCCTGCTTCACCCTCCATGTATCTGGTACTGAGCATCTGAAATCAGCACCACTGCAAGAACATGAATATATTCTTACACTTTCTAATTATTGTGCTTAGCCACGTGAAGCACTTCAACAGTTTGCTGTCACTTGCAGAATAAACTCAAAGCCCCAAAGATGCTTGGACAAACAAGAACTGATTCTTGCTGGATTCACTGACTTCATCTCTTGCCCTATCTCTACTCTCATACTCTCCATTGAAATGGTTTCATTTTGTTTCCTTCAGCAAATCTTTCCGAGGTTTCCCTGTCCTTATTTTGGCCATGATGGTCACTTGCCCTCACTTTCTTTATTCTCAGGAAGGCACGTGCTAAGGCCTGGCTTTGGGCTGCAGCTTCTCAGGTGTTACTGTGGCCTGGTATTCTTGCATGTGGTGGGAAAGAGGGGTCACTGCAAAATGCTTCGTTTTCATTGATCTCGCCATAAATTTATGCTTAATTCTACCAAAACTATGTGCTACTGGTGTGCTTTATTTTGCTTCATGATAATTTCCATTTATTTCATGTAACTGTAAGTAGCTGCCCTAAAAAAAATGTACCAATTCTCCCTGTTTTTATAGGTGATCAAATCAAGTTATCCAACATTCCTTGTAATACATAGAATAAGACTAAAGCTTCCCCCAATTTCAGACCATCTAGACTTGATCAGCCATTTGTCCTATCTGAATTCAACACATACTGTTTACAAAAACACTATACAGTTGTATGAAATTTACTAAATGTAAAAATACACATGAATTTAACTCCTTTGTGTTTTCTTCCAACAACAACCCCAACTGGTTTAAAGCAAGAATGAAAATTACAGCAATGTTTTATAAAATGAAATTTCCACTAATGGATTAAATGGAGTTGGAAGGTAATGTGCTTTTTATAATATGTGGCTTTAGGAAACACTTCCACAGCCAACATTGGCTGCTTGGGCTTTTTCCAAAACTTTGTCTTTATTACCTGAAGCCAAGAACATGATGCTATTGCTTTTCAAAACCATAATAACCTATGAAAGAAGAAAATAAGGCTCCAGTCCTTATCATGATCATATTCTGAAAATCAAAAATAGACACAGGATAAATTAAGGACAATCTTTCTTCCAGTGGCTTCTAAGAGGCTAGCTGTTTTATATATATATTATATATATATATATATATAATATATATAATATATTTTTATATATGGAATATATATATAATATATTTTTATATATGGAATATATATATATGGAAAATTTTTGTATGAAGTATTTTATAAAGTATGATTGGGGCTGAAAATATTTGGTAGGCAAAAATATGTTGTAACAGTGTTTTATCTGAAATACTTATAATCTTTAAAAATAAAAATAATAGTTTGAGTAGAACATTTATACTTTGGGGAAAATATACACAAAGGTACAAAAACTAATCCAGAGAACATTATTGTATCCACAGCTCTATAGTAACACACATTATTTTGTTTCTAGAGGTTTTTCTTCTTATAAAAAATGCAAAGAAAATAAAAATTCTTTATGCTCCCAAATAAATATAAGACTTCCATATCAGAGGAGAAAATGGACTATCTTATAAAAGGAATAGAAAAATGTGTTCTCTCTACATAAGTAAAATAAAGTTGCATTCCTAACTCAAACGTCACAGAAAAATAAACTGCAAATTTATTTAAAAAGTAAATGCAGGACTCTATTAGAAGAAAATAGAAAAGAAAATCTTTATGATCTTAAAGGAAAATGTTTTACAGATAAGAAATAAAAATCATGGTAAAGAATAGAAGATTGCTTAGTCTTTCAGTTAGAATTTATATTTCCATAAGGTTAGTTAACCTTTACCAGCAAAACCAAAGTACTGCCTGTGAACGGCAATTTGTGTGAAGTATTTGCATTCGTGAATGATGTTCACCCCTGCTTCTTCTCCTTCTGAGTACATAACAGGATTGCATTTTTCTGGTTCCTTCCACTTGTGGTGGCCACATGATTTGCTTGGTCACTGGAATGTGGGCAGATGGGGTTTCTGTCACTCTAGGCACCTAGTCAGAGCCAGCACTCAATTTACCATATTCCTTTCTCTCTGTGGAGTCAGAAACATTTCGGAGAGTAGAAAGTTTCTAGTGAAGACAATAAAAACCCAAATCTATTACTAACACAGGTATATGTAGAGTGTGAAAAATAAATCACCATGGTTTAGGATACTGAGATTTCATAGTTGCTACCTGGCACTTGGATGGCAAAATGAAATCATCATGCTGGACTCTGAGACCAAGCAACTGGAACCCCTATTCAAAGTTGCTTAAGAAGTGGGGAAAATCTCACAAGGCCAGATTACGGGAAAGGGATGACCTCTTGGATTATCCATGGTTACTCTTCATCTTTATTGCTCCTCTGACCACGTTGGCTTCATACTTTTAAACAGGATGTGGGCATGATCACCACTGTGGCAGTACAACCTCGGGCTTTGAGACAGTAAAGAGGGGCATCACGTAAGCCAATTTGAAGTTGAAATCTGGTGAACAGCACTCTGCCCCAGGCATGGCTAGCTCCCGTGTTTGTGCAAGTTACTATGGGACAGTGGAAAGCCTTACCTTTCCCAAGACTGTTGTAGTTCCTCCTGTAATTTTGATCAGTTCAATGTCATGTAAGCACTCAGCTCATTTAACGAGTAAATACTAGTTATTATTAGCATGACAACTGTGTGATAGTTTTATATGTCAAAATAAATACCAGTTATTTAATCAAATATTAAAAGCATTTTTTAGCCCTGGCTAATGTTTAAAATCAATTGCTTTTTAAGTAAAGATGGTGCCCTTAATATACAGACAAGCTTATCTGAAGTTTCCTTAAGAAGTTTTACGTCCAGCATACCAAGTCAATGCCTGCCTGGGTTTCCCACCTTCTGGAGGAACTCTTCTCAGTCTCTCTGGAGAACTCTGGAACAGACTGAAACTACCATCAAAAGTAACTTTTGCTTCCATTTTATAGCTATGAAACAAAATTAGTTGAACAGTTGGAGCTTGAATTCAAACTCAGATCAATCGGTTACAAATTCTGTGGCCCAGAAAAACCACACTAACTTCACAGTCAAAACCTATACAAAGTCCAAGTCAAAGGAAAAAAGCAAAAAATGACAGGGGTGGAACAAAAAGTTTGCTCAGGTTTAAAGAGGTTACATGACTCAGGCTCCATACACACTCAGGCCTCCCCCTGTATTACCAGAGCATTTGCCACTGTACATACTAGCTCGCTGCTAACTATCCTTTCTTGACCCACGTTCTGGTACAGGTAGATAGCAAGTTTCTACCTCTTTTTTAGTTAAAAAAAATCACTTAAACAGTTAAACATTGTGTTCTTTCAGGATTTTCTTTCCTAAGGAAAAGAGACTCAGTTGATAACCCTCAACTACCAGACATGCCAACCCTGGCGCCACCATGGCAGAGGACTGGCCCACAGGGCAGCTAGATAGCCAGATGTAGAAGTAGCCCCACATCTCTTACCATACTGACTCAAGTATGGGCTTGTTGTATCCTGCTGCTTTTTCACTCCTTCTACAGCAAAAGATCCCACTCCATAAGGAAAAACACAACCATGGTGAAAAGAAAAGCAAATCATTCAAATCTGAAGCAAGATACATAAACAGGGAGTTTGATTCCTTGAAGAGTTACTGCAGCTCACCAAAATGCTTACTCACTGTCTTTAATACATAAGCACCTTACAAAAAAGAGATTTAAAGAAAAGTAGCCATCATTGGGATTCTGTAAGTCTAAAAGCAATTTTTCACTAAAGAAAATGTCTTTGAATCAGATTTTGCTCCCAATGTAAAAAGTAAATGTACTTATCACACATAAATTCACCAAACTTTTCAGAAAGCAAGTAGAAAATAAATTTTCAAATCATATATATCAGAAGACTTTTTTATTCAGCCATACTGTTAGATCTTTAATATATAACTCCTTGGATGAATAAGTCTCCAAGGGTCTGATAGAGCCTGAGTTCTTGAGCAACAACTGAGAAAGCCACTTCTGTCCTTCACAATAAAATAGCTGCCAAAAGCACTCATGAGTCTTAATAAGAGAGTCTTGAATGCTGTAGACAGCAATGTGACCAACAAGAATACTCGGGCATTGAGTGGGTTTTAAATGTGCTTCTATCTCATCATCACGGTGTTTTATGTAATCATATTTCTGTTTCTCATAGTCTCTCATGATGCCAAGAGCAGTTTTGGTAGTTTGTGCTTCAAAACTGAGTAGTGCTTCATTGACTTCATACAAGGTACTTCTACATATATTTCATTTTACTCATGGAAGCTACGCAAATATTTTCCCACCATTACGACTCATATGTGGGAAGTGTGGAGCATGCCCAACACCATACATCATGAGGAAAAACTGACACGGAAGCTGTCTTTGAACTTGATAACTTTCTACTTAATGTGCTTTCTCTTTAATACATTACAGCCTTCATGAGGACAATGTTTTTCTCACTGTTCTCTTCATCTTCTAATAGGTGTGGGGGAATTGATAAATATTTGAATAATGAGTGCATATAAAACTACAGAAGCCAGAACTTATTAGTAATGAGAAAGCTTTGATTCACTGATCACTTGGTACCACACTGATTTATTGGTATTTTTGCATTTATTTTTTTGTCAACTTATAATACAAAAGCTGCAATGGAATTACCTGAGAGAAAGAGCTAATAAGAAATTTATAACATCTATGAGAAGCTCAGTATTAGGGTAGTGGTTGTCAACATGTGACTTCTCAACCAGCTCCATCAGTAAACTTGGAAACTAGAAGGGTCTGAGAATGAGACATAGCAATCTGTACTTTACTTGGCTTTTTCTAGGTAGTTTAGATAAACACTACTGTGTTGAGAGTGAGGTATTATCAACAGAAGCTGGTTTGAAGGATGTGAGGGCCTCCCACTCCTCTCACCTATTGTTTTAGCCCTTTTGATCATTGCTTTGTCTGCCAAGCAACTGGCCCACATGAAGGGAGTAACATAAAAAACAGCTTTATAAATACTTACTTATTCACCTTCTAGTAGATGTACCATAACACCATACTCCCTTGGTCTGCCCAACTGTTTGAATGAAGGATAGGTTGCTACCCCCAAGGAACTTAAGCTCTGATAGTACTGTATAGATAAAATGTTTATATAAAAATGTACATCCTCATGGAAAAGGTGGAGAGCAATTACAGGTACTTTATAACTCAGAAGAGAAATAATTCTCAGATAGCTGAGGCAATCAGACAAGACAGGTTACCAACCCAAGAGAGGGAAGCAGGGTAATCTCCACTGGGGATCTGGAATGTAATGCAAATAGACTAGCAAGCTTATTGCACTTTATACTCCATCCCCTTAAACAGGCTTTGTGAAAAATTTTCTCTGTGTAATAATAAGTATAGTGGGGGAAACAGTAAATCGAATGTCTACTTTCTGTGAAAAATTGTTCCCAGTAACAAAAACCTGAAATAATTTTCATGGGATTCATGATTGGCCATGATCAGTGGAGGGAGAGGCTGGGGATTTGGCTCAGTGGTAGAATGCTTGCTTAGTAAGCTGGAAGCTCTGGGTTCAGTCCTCAGCACCAAAAACAAAAAAATAAACCTCCCCTAAAAAACAATTCAACCA
>NDGM010991924.1:0-10340 GCA_002564305.1 Octomys mimax | reverse complement strand
GGGGATTGAACTCAGGCCCTTGCGCTTGCCAGGGAAGCACTCATTCCACTGAGCCATCTCCCCTCTTATTTTTTTTTTTTATTGTATTTTAGGGAAGGGTCTATAGGGTATTCAGAATCCTTTTCTATTTTTGTTTTTTTGGGTGGTACCAGGGATCGAACTCAGGACCTTGTGCTTGCCAGGCAAGTACTTACTCCACTGAGCTATCTCCCCAGCCCCCTATAGGGTGTTCAGAATTTCACTATTAAATTGGACTCATAGTGTTCCACCTGTTTACAGCCTCCCAAGAGCTGGGATTATAGGTGTGTGCCACCATGTCCCATCTTAATTGCTGTCTCAGCCTGCCCTGGAGGTGGGGCTGGCACGGCAGGCCTGGGGATTGAACCCCTGGTCCCTATGCCTGCTTGCAGGTGCTTTAATCCACTATTTGTCCTGTCCTTTATAAATATTAGTTTGACACAAGTTCTCACTAAGTCTCTAAGTTACCGAGACTGGGGTAGAACTTGTAATCCTCCTGCCTCAGCCTCCCAGAGTACTGGAATTACAGTCTTCCGCTTTTACTTTCTTAACCATTTGAAAAGAAAAACAGCAGTGTCAGTATTTTTCCTATCGATGTGCTGCAGAAAAGGCAGTAAACAGACTCCGAGCCATGCTTGGACCGCAGCATGTTTTAACTCCTCTCTGCTATACCACCTGGAAAGCAAGTCCCGGGCTCCAGGGCTGCTCCCTTCAAACCCAGCCTCGGTGTGTCAGGCTGTGGAGCCATGAATCCAGGTGTGGCACGGAACGCAAGTCCTGTGCTTTCTGCCCCACATGGGGTACCCATTTCGTGCATCCTTTGTGCGGGACCAGGTTGGTGGGGCTGCCAAACCAAATGGTGCTGTACCAGGCAGAGAGAGCCCGGGGCCGATGTCCGTGCAAGGTGAGCAGACCTGTGCCTCACAGGGCAGGAGGTCAGCACGAGGGAAGACAGTCCCACTCCTTCCCTGCCCTTCCTTTCTGCTTCCTCCTTCACTTTTCTCTTATAATTCTAGGATGTCCATTCTTGACTTGTTAGACTCAATTTTTTTTTCCAGAAACTCTGTTTTGCACATTACCCCTCTTAAAACAGATTTCTGAAAGCACTGGAGGGATAGAGACTTTCCATGCAGAAGGCACATGGGCAGGACTCATTGTAGAAACTTCAGCCTTTTAATTTTATTTTTAAAATGTATTTAGTATAGGGTCTACAGGGCCTACAGGGTCTACAGGGTCTCACTACACAGATCGGACTCATAGTGACCCTCCTGTTTTCAGCCTTCCAAGTGCTGGGATTACAGGCATGTACCACCACACCCCGGGGGAGGGGACAGCATGGCATGCTGGGGGTTGAACCCCAGCCGCTGCGCTCTGCCTAAGCAGGTGCTTTAGTCTGCTGAACTATCTGGCCAGCCCAGAAACTTCAATCTTGAAAAGACAAAAATAAACACCAGCCGCTGCCTTGGGAAGGCCGATGGCAGGACCTTGCTGTCTCCAGAGGGGCTTGCTTCCCAGCTCTGGGCAGCATCTGCCCAGGATCAACAGCCAGGGAGGATGAGCTGCAAAACATGAGCCCCATTCTGCTGAAGATGTGCACGCTCCGGTCCATCGGACTTGGCTAGTCCACTGGTGGCTCCCAGTCATAGGAGATCACACAGCCCCAGGTACAGCCTTTAAGTCAGGGTGACTAGAAAGCCCACAGTGGCCACGTGAGGCAGGCATGCAGGGGTCAGGCACGATGGTGGTACATTTGTCAGAGCACCATGAGACTCAGGCAGCAAGTTGGTGAATGAGAGAATCCTTGGTGGTGCTCGGGTTGACCATCTGCTGGGCAAAGTGGAACCACTGGCAGAGAAAGACCATAAAGAAGCACAGTGAAAGGGATCAGGGTGGCTCCTCTCCCTCCTCGAAGGCTTTAGGGCATCTGCCAGCTGTGGGCTGCTGTAGAGTAACTGCCAGAGGCTACGGATGAGAAGGAGTTGGCCTAGGGAACCAAAGGTACTGCATGAGGCTCCACTACAGTGTGCACAAGGGGATGGAGGGGTGGCAGGCCCAGTCAAGCAGGAGGAAGGCATGCTGTAGGCTGGGAAGGAGTGCCTGGCTCCGCGTGCCACCCTCCCTCAGGGAGTGTGGTGCTTGAGTGGGTCCACTGGGTCCTTGTGGCAGTTGCCGACAGCAGTCTCAAGACCCAGGACTCCCCCATGGAGATGCGCTTTCTGGGCTGGCAGACTAGGTCCACGGAGACAGTGGCTTTCTTGTGTTGTGAGTCAGAACTCCCAGTGAGGATTAGCTTTTCTGTCACTAGCTACTGACACAGTCATACAGAAATGTCACCGTTCCAATGCTTCCCCTTCCTATGCAAGATGCTCCCTGGTACTTCCTGTGCTCTCCTTTTTCAAGTGAGAAACAAGACTAGCACCCTTTGCTCGCTTGATTTCTCAGTCCATGGAAGGGTGAGGACTTATAGAGCAGGACGTCAACACGGCACCCCCAGAACAGCTTCCATTGACCTGTTACCTGGGCCCTCTGCAGCCGTAGTCACACACATGGAAGCTGCATGTTCAGTTCTTCCAGGCAGAAGACATTTAAAAATCCATCCCCCTAGCCAGCAAATAACCCACCATTGTGGCGCTGCCCAGAATGTGGGGCCAGGGCTGGAATCCTGTTGGGATATGAGTAGAAGTCTCCAGAAGCCCATCTTAAGCTCATTCTTGCTTCTGCAGGATGTGGGGCGTTGTCCCTCACCAGCTTCCCAGGACCCCACGCAAAGAGAGCCGGGCTTTTCTTGTTTGGGCCTCTGTGCCTTCCTATTTGATTGAATTTGCAGAGGAAATTGTGTGCCTCTGGCTGCACATCCTGAATCACAATCAGGAGGCCCTGGAGGATCCGGGCTGCTCCCACCCATGCCCGCGGAGACCAGACAGGGAAGTCGAGTCCCACCCTGCTCCGACCTTCCAGAAAGGGGGTCCTCTTTTATGGTGTGCTGGCGATACTTCAGAACTCACTGACTTACAGTAAAGTCAAGGAGGGAGGTGGAAACACTATGTTGAAGGGAACAAACTGTCCCATTGACGCCAGGAGAGGGAGGTTTACATGTCTGTTAGTCAGAGTCTGTCCGGTGGCCTTCAGAGATGCGGCTGCCTCTGCAGGACATGGGAAAGGTACAAAGCCATTCCCATAGCTTTTTCAGTGCTCCCACTGAACAAATATTCTTTTACTTACGCTGCATAGCAGGAAGGGCGTGATTCTGGTGTGTTGGCTTTCTAGGGACGCTCTCATAGATTACTGCAAACCTGATGGCTCAAAGCAATAGAATTCACACGCTGCCCTGGAGAGGAGGAGTCTGCAGTCCCTGGGTCAGGCCCACACCTGTGTGGAAGCTGTACCCACTCCTTCTGGGCCCTTCCGGCTCTCCTTACTGCTCAGGGCTGATTGTACCGGGAAATAGTTAATTCTAAGACCCGTTCACCCAGACCGAGGGCTAAGTCTCAGACTTATCTTTTCCAGGGGGCCACTACTCAAGCCACCACTCGGGGAGTGAAGTGGAAAAAGACAGAAATGTTGTCCTCAAGGGGCTCAGTCTGGTGGGGGAGACTTAGAATTAAACTGCACTGGCCTGAGGAGGATGACCATAGGTGCTGGTGATCTTCAGAGGCTGAGCTGGGAGTTGCCAGAGAGATGCCGGTGGGCTGGGATGGGAGGATGGTTTTCACCTTTGAACTCTCCAGTTTCCTGGCATCCAGAAGTCACTGGTCAAGCCACGGGCTGACGGAGAGGATGGTGTCTGGCCCTGCCTGAGCCAACCCTGTTGCTTGCCCTGGGTATGGGGCAGTTGGCTATGGAGGGCAGGATGTCTGAAGCCAGTTGAGAGTTTGGATGGAGATTCGCTTGCTGGAAGGGAGCAGCTGGATGCCATGAAACAGGCTGTGGGTTTCCTCTGTGGAGAATGCTGGGACAGAACAGTATTTATGTCACAGAGCCCAGGGGCTCCTGTCTGCCACCGTCCCAGGTCAGAGCCAAGGGCCCCTGGGGACCACTGCTGGCCACCACAGCTGCCTCACCAAGGTCTCTTTTATCCCAGGACTTTGAGCCAATGTCTCATCTTGGCCCCTGGTGTGGCCGCTGCTGCCCCAAGGCATGGAGGCAGAAAAGGCACAGAAGGCTTGATTCTTTTTCCACAATTTTTTTATAAAACCACCTGCAGTGTTTTCCACTCTGCTGGGATGTTCCGTCTCCAAGGCTGCTCCTTAGGTTACAGAGTTGGTTCAGGATCGCAGGTGTGCAAGAGAAGTGTTAGACTTCCTGGGTGTGACCTGCTTGCTGTCAAGAAGATCTTTGCTTTTAGGAGCACATACTAGAGGATCTGCGGGCAGTGTTATCATGCCTAAAGGCGCAGCTGCTTCTGCAAAAATATCATAAACAAACCTATCATCAGCGAAAGGTGAAGAAGAATTGCTGCCTGATGGGTGTTTATTATTCTATTCTTTCAACAAAGATTATTCAGCATAAAAAAAGAACTTGGGGAAGGACGGCAAGTAGACAATCTTAGAAGCCAACTTTATTGGCCTGTGCTTCATGGAGGAGCAGCAGACGGATGTGAGGGATTAGGAATGCTCTAAGTATATGTGCGCACTTTTGGGTGTGTGTTTATGTCCCCCTTCCGCTCCCCTCCCCTCCCCTCTTTTTTTCAGATAGAATATATGGCTCAGACTGGCCTCGAACTTGCAGTCCTCTAGCCTCGGCATCTCACGTGCTGGGATTATAGCCACTGCGTTCGACTTCATTAACTCACTTCTAGATTTTCTCTAATTAGTCCTTTTCTTATTTTAGTTGAATTCTTAGACTTGCCCATAGGTTAAAAAATTATTAATTGATGATATTAACCAATTTGTTCACCCTGGCACTAATGTAATGTTGGTATCTTTCTAGATTGTAAAAATAACACAGATTCACTATATACATTTTGAAAGATGCAAAAATGGGCACAAAAGCAATGGCATTATCATGAGCTTGTGCTCCGCAGGGAGCTGCTGCTAAGGCAGGCTGTCCGCTGTGTCTCGGGATCCGCGTGCTCAGACCCAACGCATTGCAGGCCGAATGTAATTTTTTAAATGATTGCCTCTGCTCTGAACATCTATAGTCTATTTTTTGTCTTGATTCCCTAAGCACTGCAGTGCCGTAGCTATTCCTATAGTATTTACATTGCACTAAGCATTACAAAGCCCCCAGACATGATTCAGAGCAGCACTGGGGAGGGTGTGTGTTGAGCACACGCAAGTAGAACCTGCTGCGTTAGAGGCTGTGGGGCTCCTGGAAGCAGTCCCCCTCCAACACTGTAGTCTGAGGTACTTCTTGCTTTAGATGTGCGTACACCTATACATACTTACATAGGAAACAAAATTAAGCTAAGGCTGAATGTGCAACTTACAGGGCAAAAAGGAACACTTCACACTGTACTTTTTCCACACCTCCCCCGTGTTCATAAAGAAGCATTCATGTGGATTTCTCTGGTGTTCATATTAAATAACTTACTGTAAATTAACATTTTTGATTTAGTGATGATGGAGGGAGAGATGCCTTTCCCTGGAATCGCTGATCTGCTCTGAACCTTTAGTGGCCTGAGCCACATTTTCCTAGTTCAGTGGCCACGGTGCAGTTTCTGTGGCTTCCTAGTGTGGCCATGCACAGCTGGGTAGCACAATATTTTTTTAGTTAATTTTTCCTTCTTGTTGTTGCTGAGGAAGTAAAAAGCACAAAGCTAATCCAGAGTTGTTGGAAATCTGCCTGGGTAGGGTAAAACCTGACAGTCTCTCTCCAGTGTGGGCTTGTTCTCAGAGTTGTGATATTTGGCAAGAAACCATGTGTCCGATCACTCCAGAGGGGCCAGAGCATGCATGGCCTTCTGATACCCAGGATATCAGTGACAGAGGAGAAAAGAGGACTCAAGGGAGGAAGCAGAGAGGGCATGGTGTGGCAGCTGCTCTCCTGACCTGAGGCAGCACTTGGTGAGGTGTGGGCCACAGAAGGCTAGGGCTGGTGAAGGATTCCCGTCAGCAGCTGGGCTGGGTCTCAGCCAGATGGGCGTGTTCTCCAAGGTGTAAGAGGGTGAATGCTGGGCATTCACAAGAGTGTAGAGCTGGGCCATGCCAGGGCCGGGTGCCCATGGGTCACACCCAGTGGTGGGCACTTGTCAGCTTCTGGCCACGCCAGCAATCCGAGTGGCCGGGCAGGCAGGTGGGTGGCTCTCCTGTTGACTCTGTCTCCCAGGGTCACAGTGGGAGCAGGCAGCGTCACCATGACTACTCCCCAGCCAGCGGGCCTGCAGCACCCAGGCTGTGGCCAACTGCTCCTTTGGGCCTTTTTATCTCACAGGATGTCACCGTGCTGTCAAAGCTTTCGGACTGCAGCTACAGGACACAGGCCCTTTCCTTCTAGCCCTGTGGCATCCCCAGAAAGTCCCAGGTTATGGCCTCCTCTTTTTAGGCTGTGGCTGTGTGTGCAGGGGTAGGTGGGGATATTTGCAGCTGGTGAGTGTGTCCATGCACATCCATCAGAACATGACCGGAGGCTTTGGACCTGGAATCCACACTAGGACAATTTAGGGAATTCACTTTTTCTTCCCCGCACACAGGGTTGCTTCTTCCCTCTGGAAAGCTAGGGCCGCTCCAGGCTATCTCTGTCCCCGGAATGTGCAAAAAGCAGGTGACCCGAGGAGGGCGAGCTGCTTAGTCAGTGGAAAGACATCACCCAGAGGGAGGGAGTTGGTCTTATGACTCTGGGTCTCTCCAGCTGTGTTCCTGTGTGAGCAATTTTGTCCCTAGTCAGGAATTTTCTGTGTAATCCAGGCTGGCCTTGAACTCACTATGCAGTCCAGGCTAGCCTCCACGTGTGATCTTCCTGCCTTAGCCTCCCAAGAACTGGGATTCCAGGTGTGCGCCATCACACCCAGCTAGAGTTGGATTTTTCTAGAAGAAGATGGCTGGAATCTCACCTGGAGTGCTAAAGCATTCTCCAGAAGTTAGGGGATCTTGGGAGCAGGTAGGGATTCGGCCACCCACTCAACCTGCTAGTCCAGTTGTCTGCAAGTCCCTGCCATCTCCAACTGCCATGGACAGGAATCTCACTCGTTTAAGTGTGAAGTAAGCATCGCCTCCCTGCTGACTCCGAGTCTCCCAAGGCAGGCTTCTATTTGGGGTGTATACTGGGGCTGAGGGGTACACTTGGGGGGAAGATCACCTTGGAAAGGTGCAGGAGCGCTCTGACCAGATGAAGTCTCAGTGTGGAGGGAATGCAGGGACCAGAGTGGCGTAGCAGGGTGGCAGCTTTGCTGTTGACTGGGAGTCACAGAAGGGACAAGAAGCAGTCCTCGAGTAGTTTTGCCTGTGTCTGAAATTGTGACAAGAGCATGGCACTCATGTCAGCTGCGTATGGAGCTGTGGCTGCATCGTGAGTCTCGGAGCAACCCCGCTGAGGGGGTGGTGCTAACTGGCAGGGAGGACAGCCCCCCTTTGTGCCACCCCATCCTGAGTGTCCCTGAACTTCTCCGTTCTCCAGCTGTTGCTCTTGGCCAAGAGTTTGCGTAGATTCACTCATACCAATCACTCTCTGCCTTGAGAAGCATGTGGAAGGTTTTATGGATATTTTCATAAATCTTGGGTCTTATTTTATGGCTGGAAATTCACCACACTGCCACAGAAATACAGGCTGGCTCTTTTAGCTTTCCACCCGGAAGGTGCAAGGTGCGCTGGGTTCCTGTCGTGAGCTCATGAATGGTAGGGACATCTTCCCAGAGCATCCATCTCTGACAGCAATCTTGGGGGGCTTTGCAGCTCTGTTTTGGTTGTCAAGACTTCTGGGCCAGGATTTTCATTCTCCGTGCTTCCTTTATCATCCCTCGCGCCCTCCCATTTGATCCTCCTGAGAAATCCCTGGTTTCTGGGCTGCAGGTACCCATTCATCCTCTGCTTCCTGAAGGGGCCCAGGTAGGTTGGGGTGCTTAGTACCCTTGTTTAGTTCTCTTTAGAATGCTTCTGTTCCCTCAGGAGTGGCATTGATAAGACGTAAACTCTAGCCAGCATCTCACTCTGCTGTGGTGGCAAAGTCCTGGTCTGTTTCCTTTTCAAATTATTTTGGTTGCTCTTCTGAATCCCGTGGAGACTCCTGGTTCCTGAGATAGCGCTGAGGCTGGGGGAGGGCTGGAGGGCGCGTGTGGGTCCTGGGGTCCTGAGCTGCCTGTGGCTCTGAGTTCTCAGGCTCTGGCTGTATGACGGGCTTGGGATTGTCAAGGACGAAGCAGCAGCCATTGCTGTGGCTCCATTCTGGGCCAAACAGGGTGATGTGGGCCCTTGGGAGGAGGCTTGACCGTAGTGTGAGATCTGGAGACTTGATGATCCTGGCCAAGGTCCCTCACCCAGGGCACCAGCAGCTCCCAGCTCTCCAGAAGCTCTCTGTTTTAGAAACCCTGACCCCTCAGGCTACAGAGTAGTTACTGACACATGGAATTAGCTAGAGCTGGTCACTGCCCTGCCACATGCAACGCGTGATGCACATGTTACTGGGTCACTGGCAGCATTTGGCTGTACTTCAAGTCTCTGTGGTCACCACAGCTCTTCCCTGCTTAGAGAGGCTCTGACTCTATGGTGACATTTGGGCTCTCCCTCAGGACATGCATGACAGAGCAATGACCACAGGGGTGTGGTACAGCCCCAGGCCATGTGGGAGGAGCCCCATGGAGTAGGGGTCAGGTGGGCCCTTCCCTCTCAGCCCCTGCAGGCTCAGTACAGGTGGACTGTGCTGAGGGCCCAGGAGGTGGCCACGCTGTATGCGCTAAGTGCATGCGTGTTACTACAGGCCTCTGGACCACACCCTGGGGGCATCTTCATTACCTCACCCAGCTCTGTGTCTGCCACTGTCATCCTGAGTGGTCAGAAGACGTCACGGGTGCTGCAGGTTGGCACTGCCCAGAGCCCAAGGCCTGCAACTGCAGCCCACCTGTCTGACCTTGGACTCCAGGGGTTAGAGCAGTGTTTGCCTGAGATGTGGAGAATACCCATGGAGACAGCTGAGCTGAACAGGGCTGTGCAGTCTGATTACCTTCGGTCTTCTCTATGTCTCAAATTGACTCGTGTACAGTGGCTCTCCAGGAGGGGCAGAGGGGCTCCCAGACACCGCTTCTTGCTGTGGGACAGCTGTCTGTTGGGGACAGGCAGCTTGCTGGAGGCTTGGCCTCCTGTGGAGTAGCTTCCAGACTTTATCTCTTAGACTTTGGAGGGATATTCAATTTAGGGTGGCAAGTGGGGCATGATGGTACTCCACAGTAATCTCTGCACCTGAGAGGCTGAGGCAGGAGGATCCCTATGAGTTTGTGGCCAACCTGGATTACATTGCTTTTGGGCTAGCCTACAGTACACAGCTTGACCAGGTCCTAAAAAACAACCACAATAAAAAATTAGAGACAGCAATGCCCAGATTTCCCTAGGACAGTTCCAGCTCCTATGGATGGCTCCCTAGTAGAGTTGTAACAGATGCTCCCCTTTCTTGTCACAAAATGCTCCATTTAGGGTAATAAATTCTATGACCCAGACCAGAGCCAACCACAGACCTCAGGGCTCAGTGGGTTAGTGTTTTGAAACCCGGAGGGCGCTCATCGCTACACTTTGCTTGGCTTCATAACACAGCTTGATGTTGGCCTGCGACTCACCCCTGTTCTCTGACAACCTCTGATATTTGCCACTGGGCTCTGAATTCTTTCTCCTTTATTCAGCTGCTGTATTCAGCTTCCAGACTTCTTCACCTTCTCCAAGTCCCTCTGTAGGACACTGGGGGTGGCAGGACATCAGGGAGAAAGGCGGGCGTCCCTTCTCAGGGCCTTTGGGAACTTCCTGAGCTCTAGGTGGTTGGACTCCGGGTCCCCTGCTCCTCCTGGTCCCCTACTCTGAGGCTGAATTGTCACCCCAGGGCTCTCGCTCCTCATTCTCTTGGCTGCTTTTATTCTTGCTCGGGTAGCAGTTCCTGTCCAGGGGTCTGGTGCCTGAGGGAATTTGTGTTAGAAAGTATCAGGAAGCCACCAGCACTTAGAGCCTGAGAGGGACAGAGGAGGAAAAACCGGGACTGAGGAGATGATGGATTGGGGGAATCACAGAATTTTATTGAGGAAAATAAAAGTTACAATTTTTTTTTTTTCCTGAAGGAGTGAGGAATGGGTTACAGGATTTGATTTAAATTTTTATTTGTTCTTTCTTTCGTTCTCATCCTTCTCCTGTCTGTTGCTTCTGCTGACAAATTCATTTTCAATGTGCAGGTATTTGATTTTCTGGAATCAT
>NDGM010991922.1:0-13142 GCA_002564305.1 Octomys mimax | reverse complement strand
CCTCCTTCCTCCCTCCCTCCTTTCTCCCTCCCCATCCCCCCCTCGCTCGCTTAACAGTATTTTTTGGAAATCGTTTTCTGTTATTTGTTAGAGATCTTTTAGAAAATAAAGGCTGCTTGACAGATAATGCTCTTCAAGGAATCATGTACTTGAATGAAGCATCTGAATAGATACATTATGTACTATGCACTAGTAGTCAGGCTTTATTAAAAATTTTGAAAAATTGCTCCCAGAAAGAGTTAATGACATCATATTACAGAGGCGCACGTGTCAGTGCAGCTCACGAGAGCTAAACTTTAGGAGCAGCCTTTGCCCATGAGCGGTGAACAGATGCAGGACCTGCGCGCAGTGGGGCAGCGGTCAACCCCAAAGGGGAGCAGGTCTGAGTAAGTGCAGAGGAACGGCTGTACTTTCAGATCATGGTGCAAACTGAATAAATTCCAGCCCAGAAAGTTAAATGTGGCTTCTTTTATGTGAGGAGCCCAAATTATAAGGAAAAGAGCAAAATGAAAGGTAGATGGTAGCTGTAGGAAACAGGGAGATGGATTTGTGGGGAGGGAAAGAGGGTCGGGGATGGAGACCTGCGAGGGAAGGGAGGAGGGGAGAGAGCAGGAGAAGAAAGCCGAAGACGTGGTGCGTGTACGAAGGTGTTACACTTTGTAGACATATGCTAGTCAGAAAGAAAATAGATTAAAATTACTTAAAATAGATCTCCTCAGTTAATTATACAAGATTGCGGGTCTAAATAATTTTCATGTAACTTTATGACGTAGGTGTGAATGTCCACTTACCCCCTGTATTACTTCATCTTCGCAGATGGATGAATGGAGGTGGAATAGGTACAGTAGACTTCTGTCCTGACTCTCCTCTGAACTCTGTTCTCCAACTGGAACGATAAATGGCTTCTAGTCAGAAATGGTTACGCATTCACGTCATTTAATATTTCTGTAATATAACAGTGTCTATTAGGGGCCATGTGATTAGATACTCTCGCCTTGTAGACTAATCACTCATTTGGTACAATTTCAAGACATGTGAAGAGCTAAATGTTTTATACATCTTTAACTTTTTATTTCCTAAATCACAGAAAACTCTTTGTAATGTTATAGACTTGAAGCAGACAGATAAACCTCAGATGCCATAAGGCCTTTTGCATATTTGATTGGAACAAATTTAAAACATTTCAAACTGCAGATTCCTTTTTTTAAAAAAAAAATCATAAGCTACACTCAAATACTAACAAGCTGACCCTGTTTTGTGTTAAAGCCTGTATGGTTTTTATACAACCAGGAGTAGCTTTCTGGATTCAGAATGCAGAAAAGGTAGATTCCTGAGCTAGAAATAGCTTCGGGGTAGGTCTTTTTCCAGCTTGCCTTTTCTTTAAAGAAATTTCGGGTTCCTGAGGAGTGCAGCTGTAAGTACAGGTTTCACAGGGGTCCGTTTGAGAATCATTTCATTGGCCTTGGTTGAGACTCATTTTTCTTTCGATGGTTCCAAAAGAAAATCAGCGATATGAATTTAGTTCAATAATCATTTGTACTGTTTCAGTACGTAATAAGCTTTGAGGCAGGCACTGGTGCCGCGCTGATGAACACAGCGCTTTCCTGGCTCACATGACACATCAAACAAGGGCTAAGTTAGTTGCTCAGATTTGTACCTGGGGATACACAGGGAGAAATTGCTAGTGGATGCCGGAGCCTGTCGGGTCACAGTCTCTGTCTGCTTCTCCTTGATGTGAAGGGAGGAGGTAAGTGAAAGGCTCACACGGACCTCAGGGGCAAGGTCATGAGGCAGCGGCAGTGATTCAGCAATGAAGTCATATATGCGATACATATTCCTTCTAAAGTCTTCCAACTGTTTGACATGGTCCTCGTCCTTTAATAGACCCAGAAAATAAATGCAGTGGCTTTGCCCAATTCGCAGCTCCTGTGTCCTCTGCCAACAGTTAGACTGCCCTTGCGTGTCCAGCTGTGCTTGTCACTTCTTGGAGTAAGTCAAGGAAACCTCAAATGAGCACCCCCTGGAAATGCACTCAAATTGTTATATGTAGCAGTCAAAAGCACTCCTTTAAAAATTAGTCATCCATAAAGCCACGTAATTATTCGGCAAGGCCATCCTGACAATTATTGTTTTGCATTGTCCGATCTGATTTTGCAGTTGTTCCTAGAATGTCATTGAGAAATATGACAGTGGCAGTTCAACATTGTTTCAGTATACTGTCTGCATCACATGCACACATGCACACACACAAACACACCCACCCACACCCCCATATATTTATATATATCTTAAATGGCATAAAAATAAATACAAAAGAAAGAAAGATCCTTTATCCCTCCTTTAATTGATTTAGGTTTTGGACCTCGGCTTATGCTCATGATTAATTTCAGAGTAGGATGTGGTTGCAGAGTTTGATTTCAAGGAGGGAAATTAAGCGGCTCCCCAGAGGTGAGTTCCCGCTGTGAAGTACGAGTTGTGTCTCTTCATCACGTAGAGCGCAGTGTGCTGTTATCTGCTCCTCAGAGTGTGGCTTTCTGAGGACAGTACATTAGCAGATATTTATTGAGTGGCATCATGATATTCTTGAAATGAAACTCCCATTGTCTTTTAAATGTTTAGAGCCCAGTTGTGAAGAAAAAATTTACTGTATGAAGTAGATGAATAGGTTTGGCAATTCAGAGAAGGGAAAGATATAGAAAGGCTTCAGGAAGTACACAAGTGCGCTTGCAGTGGGTGAAGCCGAGCGGGTCCTCGAGTGCTGAGGCGAGCTCATACCTGCACTGTACACATGCAGCTGGTCGCGCTTGTAGCACGGCCAGTGGGACCCAAATGCACTCCACGTGTGAAATACGCAATGGATTCTGAAACTGTATATGGCCTTAAATTTTTTATTGACTACTTATTTAAGTCAGAATATTACGGATATATTGCATTAAATAAAATAGAATTGTTTTTACTTTTCAAAACTTAAAATATGGCTTCTGGAAAATTTAAAATGATGTGAGTCTTGTAGCTTTTGCATGCTGCTTCTGTCGAATACAAATATGTAACTAGGTGGGGCCTTGCGAGTTAGCTGGGTAGAGCGGCCCACAAGGGAAGGAAGGTGGACAGGGATATGTGGTCTTTGGATGTGGCCACAAAGCAAGTGGAAAGCTAGGAAGAAGAACCTTTTTTTTTTTTTTAATGTATTTGGTACAAGGTCTCACTGTGCAGCTTGGACTTGTAGTGATCTTCCTGTTTTCAGCCTCCCAGCACTGGGATTACAAGTGTGTGCCACCACACCTGGTGGCTGGCTCAGCTTGCCCGGGGGCAGGGTGGCATGGCTTGTGGTGCCCACGGTCGAACCCTGGTCTCTGCACTTGCCTAAGCAGGCATTTAATCTGCTGAGCTATCCCTCCGGCCCTGGAAGAAGCTTTTTGAGCACACTGATGGTGACTCATTGAGCTGGTCAGAATGGTGGAAAAGCCAGGGCATTTCTAGCAGACAGTGGTTAGTAGGATAAGCATGACTTTGATTCAGAGAAGAGATCTGTGTTGGAGGTACAGATGTGGGAGCCATTACTTAGCAGTGCAAATCTGAGAGAGTGTCTGAGGTTGCTGGAGATGAGGTGCTGGGAGGGGGCCGTGAGGCTCTGTTTCTGAGCTACTTGCCTCTTAATCTGATTGGATGTTTACACTGTTTAGAGAAAATGAAGAAACTGGTTACATTTTGGGAAATTTCCCTCTTGTCTTACTTTCCAAGGACTGGAAGGAACTGAGCTCTTGTTAGGGGATCAACATGTAGCACTGTGGGTGGGAAGAGCAAGGCAGGTGAGAGAAGGGAACAGTGTGCAGAGTCCCAGGGCGAAGCAGGGTCCGTGAGCTCCCATCACCCATATGTGAGTTGAGCAGGGCCGAGCACCTGCGCACGCCACACATCATGCCAAGGGGTGTAGTGCTCAGAGATGAGAGCAGGATCCACTAGGAGCTGTCGCCCTGAGCCTCAGGAATGTTGGCCCAGTGATCCCAGGCAAGGAGATGGTGGGCAGTCCGTGGCAAATTGGACAGCACCCTAGATTAGCACTTGAGTTTCCTGTTTCACTATGAAAAAATGTTAGGGGTTCTTCTTTTCCTAGGTCAACAATAGATTGTCTTAGGAGTCTAGTATTTGGCCTAGTATTTCACTAACTGATACATATTAGCTTATAATTTAGAAAGGGAAATTAGGGGCACTGGTGTAATGAAATTGAAAGCCACCCCTAGAGTTAACAAGCCATGGCTTCAAAGGGTAAAACCAGAACATTTTGATTAATGTTGCTCTGTTTGGATCACATGGGAGCCTCCCAAGGTGAACCTCTTTGAAGGACAAAACTCTTTTTGTTATCTGTGACCCGCAATCGGCATTAAAACTTCATCCTAATTACCTCGTGGACACACCTCATTAACAGGAGTGAAGGTGGTAGCAGCGTGCATTTATCAGCCAGGTCCATAGTTGCTGGGGGCAGGGAGGTGCTCGTGATGTAAGGCTGTCACCATGGGCTTTCTGCCTAACCTCTATGTCCCTGAGTTACCTTCTTAGAATCTTGAAAAGAGGAGCGCAGTATGGAATGTTTGGGAGAAGCAACGTCAGCAGCTCGCAAGGTGGTTGTACGTCCAGCACACACCCGAGCGCAGTGAGCGCCTTAAGCTCCCAGGACACTCAGCCGTGCTGTGCTAGTGAATTACAACCAGGGGTCACACTTGCCTTCTTCTGGTATGAGAGCTAAGAATGACTTGGGGGGTGAGACTATCATCCATGTAATGGTAGGAAGCATCCGTTTTTTGAACCCCAACAGAGGAATATTATCTGTCAACCAAAATTAAAAAAAAAAAATCACACTTGAGCTACAAACATTACATTGTTAAGTATTATCATTGCACTTTGGATTTCACGAATAACAATGTGGTGATTTGCTTTCTCTCTCGTTGTCTGTGTATATATAATATTCTTTTTGTTTGTTTGTTTGTTTATTTGTTTGTTTTCTGTGGAACTTGGAATTGAACTCAGGCCCTTGTGCTTGCCAGGGAAGTGCTTATTTTACTGCGCCATCTCCCCGGCCCCTAATATTCTTGACTGACTCTGTGGTTGCCAGAGCTGCCAGCCTCACACTCTGGCTTTTACTGAAGCATTACTGGGGTGCTACTCTCACTAGTCTGCACTCTTTGTTTTCTGTGGCATCCTGAGGTGATCCCTGTGGGGAGCATATTGGAGAAGCAGAGATGTCATCGTTATGAATTGGATGCAGGGACTGGAAACGGGGTAGCCATGGGGACGGGAGGAGGATGCTCGCAGGAGCTGGGGCAGATTGCTCGCAGTGTGCCTGCAGAGTTTGGCAGCAGCTAAGCCCTGCAGCTCCCTTGCAAAGAGCCCTCTGAGAGCACATTCGGAAGATCTCTCCTGCTAGAGGATATTGGCTAAATTTGTTCAAATAGGAGCGTTCTCCCAGATTCCACTTTTCTTTCCGCCTCTCAGGGGTGCTCTAAATAAAAATGTCCTCCAAAGACGTAAGCCTAGAAGCTTGGCAGGACTTTTCAGAAGCAGAGTTAAATATTTTTATTTTCCCTTGAAGGAAGCTTGGAAAACTCATTTACGTCACTAAGCTGCTGGGAGATGGCTAGTGTCTGGGATGAAAATCATGTTACCAAACAGTTCTGGGACCTGTTTAATGGGCTGTGGTAGCTGGGATGGTGCGGTTGGTGACAGGGAGCCATGCAGTTCAGGGTCTGCCAGGTAGGGGAGGCTGAGGGAATGGGCTTCTGGGAGGCGCATTGAAGTGCGCAGTGCTTAGGCCAGAGAGCAACCAGGAGCAATTCAGGCCCCCGGGTATTTGGTTCACAGATGCAGAGGTGGGGAAGGAAGCGTTTCAGTCACCTGTGTGCAAGCCAAGGTGTGGTTTTTTATTTCGTCATCAAACTGCTTCAGACCACTTTGTTTCTACAGTGCAACATTTAAAGCAAGTTCAGATCTCTTTGTGGCAATCCAAATTTTTCTGAGAGCTTAGCAAAAAGAAGCCTCACCCTTGGGTGCTGCCCAGAGATCATGAGCCTTCCAGCCCCTTATCCCCACCTTGACCCAGACTCAGGGTGAGTGGGTGAGTGTGCTGGCCAGGACTCCTCTGCCTTCTCACCCGCATCCTGATCTTGCCTTTGGAGCGCCCGAGACAGCTGAGACTTGAGCTGTAGCATTGATCAAACATTGAAATTTAAATCTGGGCTTTGGGCCGCACAAAACAGGGTGGAATGAGAAAAACTATATATATTCTATATCCGCTTTTGGGATTGCATGAGAGAGCCAGAAAAACCATGCCAGTCACACCCTCCCTTTCACCCCTAGATGTTTTTATTGTGCTCAGTGTTGCTACAGAATTGTACAAGCTCTACCACAAGCTCTTGATTAGAGAAAACACAGCCTGCTCAGCCTTCTTCCATGGGCTTGTGTTCATTTGCATGCCTCTTGCTTTTTCAGAACATACACTTGACCTGGAAGGATCTATGTTGCTATGGAACCTCTTTTCTTTAGCTGTTCAGCACCAGATTTGCATAGTCCTTCTTTCAAAAAGGAAAGTCTCAATGGCTTACAAACTTGTTTCTACAAAGCCCTGGAGTAGTGCATTATTTGTACATAATTATCCAGCTGGTACTGACCCTCAGAACTTGTCCTGTGTGCATTATATGGGACATTATCAAAAGCAGGAGTTCTCTTTCCAGCTTGGAAGGGATTTTTAGTAACCATGAGAGGAAACCAGTTCTCTGAGTAGTTAACCAGTTGCCCAGTTTCACGCTGTGCTCCTGGCATCATGGAGATTGTTGCCTCTTGGTGTCCTTCCCTTTTGATCTTTACATATGTATTCAAATCCTTTTAACATCTTTCTGATATAAGGTACGTCTTTAGCAATTTATAAATCCTATTCTGTGCTTTTGAGAGAAGTTCACTTTTCCCCCCAGGTTTGCAAATGGAACTATGTTGTGTGTATCTGTGTTAATGTGTATGTGAGTGGATACTGTGCTTGTGAACATCCTGGGCTGGCCTAGGAGGAGCTGCACAGTTCTGTTACTTCCTGGCTTTTACACTCCATGTACATCCTTCTTTCTTTTACTCCGTTGAGTGTCATTTCTTCCCGCCTCTTTAGTCTTCCCATTTTCACATCAGCTGGTCTTCTTGCTAGTATTAGGGAAATTTATGCACATAAAAGAAGGCAGTCTACTTTCAAAGAAGGAGATTCCTACCTACATTTGCTGAAGGCTTTCCTGTCAGGCATTCAGACATGGACTGTTTATTTTGAAATCTGAAATAGAAATCTGTAAACCACAATGTTCCACCATTCCCCTAGGGAACACTATGCCATGCCCTGTGCTGCCTCTGTAGGGTACTCTGTTGTTTTAGTTTCAGTCCTCTAGCTGTCATCTTGCTTGATGAATGCCTTGGGTCACTTTTGCCTCCTGTTTGAGTGGAAACGTTTTCAGCCTCTGGCTCAGGACACTGCTCTTACCTCTGAGGCCCATTCTTTATGGCAACCAACCTCCCTACCCATCCCTGGATGCCCTCCAGGTCCTGCCCTCCACTTCTGTTCTCTCTCTCTCTCTCTCTCTCTCTCTCTCTCTCTCTCTCTCCTCTCTCTCTCTCTCTGGCTGGACTTGAGGTAATACTCCCGCCCCAGCCTCCTCTAAGTCTTAAGATTATAGGCATGTATCACTGTTCCTAGTTTAGCAAGTGTGTTGCAGTATCTTTGTTCAGTCTTTCAAATTTTCCTTCTTCTGTTTAGTTAAATCACTACAGAAACTTTACCTAATCTGTCTCTCTGTTTCTCTGTCTCTGTCTCTCTATCTCTACCTCTCTCTCTCCTGTCTCTTAGTGTAAGTGTATTTCTAAGACTTTGAAAAGAAAACTTCATCCACTCCTCAAATCAATCCTCTTTCTGCAACTTAGTCAATTCTTAATTCCTCCAAGTCTCAGTTTTGTTGTAACCTTTGATCAGAAGGCTTATTATCCCTTTTAGACTAATTGAAGTATTCCTCCCTTATTCTCTCAAGCACCAGGTACATATTTCTTTCTTATTTTAAACATTCAAAATGGCATGTAATCACCAGCTTCTTTCAACAGAATATAAGCCCCTTGAGGTCAATGTCCATGTCTTGCTCCTGACTTAGCTCTAGTCTTCAGCCAAATGCATGGCACAAAATTCTCAAATTCTCAGTACATTTGAGATGATGTGGTGTCACTCCACAGTAATTTTTGGTTGGTTTTCTTGAATAAAGAGGACATAACAGCATCTATTTTAGATGATTTTCTACAGCACAAAACTGGGATTTATCCTGAAATAACCAAGAGTGTGTCTGATACATTAAGTTGATTGCTGTGTCTCCCTCAATCAGAAATTTCCCTGATCCAGCTCTTCAGAGACACTGACTCTGAAGTCTGCAGTGGTTTTCTCACTCACTCAGAAATTCTCCTGAACCAGCTCTCCAGAGATATTCTGTCTGTCTTTAAGCCATTCTTGCTCTTGCTTTTCACTCTTTCCTCCTTGGCTTTCACCTTCTGACTCACTGCATCTTCTTTCTTGTAGAAACACCTGCAACTGTGAGAATTTCTAAATAGTGCTTTATTTTCCAGTCAAAAGGTGAGGCATCACGAATTCCACATATCAATCCCCTTAGGTCACATATATACAAAAGAATATAGACAAAATGTTTTATGCAAATATATTTTTTATTATTTATACAATTTGTAGAGAGAGACATGCATACCCTCAGGGTAAACACATAGAGGAGGGACTGCATATGATCAGGCATTGGGTATCCCAGCCAGATCGAGCCTCAAGACTGCAGCTGCTATTTCAGCCTGCCTTAAAATTCAACAGGTTTCTAACACATCATATAATTTTGCCATAGATAAATCAAGTGCAAAGCCAACCCTTGCCAAATTGCAAATGTTTTGAATTTTATTTTAATTTTAGTAAGTAAACCCTGATTTAATAAACATTTCTGAATGGAATTAGGTAGGTGATTCACAGGGCGGTTTATTAATGATACTGTTAAAAAAAGGTAACAAATAAGAAGTAAAGCTTTCATTTTATACAGATAGATACTTTTCACCTCAGAAGCTTTGGTGTCCTCTTTATTTTCCCACAGATAGCACTTGGGCAAGTGACATTTTTAAGAAGCCAGCAGAAGACAGTTAACAGCATCTGACTACTTTAGGGTTAATCATTAGCAACGCGGTTGTACTAGTGACATTGTTTATAATGTTCAAGTAAATGCCAATTTAATGACACTTCACATTTAAACTGCAGTGCTGGGCCTTTCTGCAGCTCCAGCCCAGAGGACTGACCAGCTGTCCACCCTTGCTGACCATCCACAGGCCTTCCCATCTATGTGTCAAGGATACAGGTAATTGCTAGTCCTATAGGACACCCAACAGGCCACTATGCCTATCTCACTGTACCTACGAAGCTTATCGTAATAGGAAATGAATCGCCACTTTCCACAGCACCAAGTATGAACTGGATGTGGGTATTAATATGGTTGGGATTTTGCTTCATTCAACCTTGGCTGAATTTTCTACTCTTCACTTGCAGTACTATATTATGCCTCATGTTTTGAGAGGGACGGCGGCTTCATTGCCACCAACCACGGAGCTGGAAGGTTATCTCTTCCACCCAACCATTTCACTCGGGCTCTTGGAAATAGGGCTTTCAGACCTGAAAATTGCTCTGATTCCAAGAGTGAGCACATTCAAACTGACCAAGTGCTAATATTCAGCCAGGATGAGACTGCCAGACCCTGATAGTTTGCATCTAAAGAAACCAATTTGAACCAAGGTGCTGCTACTGAAATGTGCCTTTTACTAATACACTTATTAAAAGTATATGCTATTTTGTGCACTCAAAAATATTCAGGTGAAATATAATAAATTTAAGGTCTTTTTCCCCCCACTGATGCACTAGCTACTTGCTTAGATGCTTTGTAGAGATGATCTTGAATACAAATGAGTTTCGAAGATGTAATAATCCCATCCTCCAACTCTCACCAAATAGGGTAAGAATTTTCCATGTTGCTGTGGGTTTTTTGTGATGATACAGACACCCAGAGATAGTATCCATCTTGGAGAACTTCACAATCTAGTAGGAAAAAAAGGACCTAAAAAGAAAAATATAGTCAAAGTGAAAATAAATATGATGCTTTTGGCCTTACATTGGAGATGCTAAGGTTAATGGTCTTTTCAACATAGGGTTATGTTCAAAAATACGCAGAGAAAAGTGGGTTGTTTTGCTGATTTGAGGTTATTGAAGCTCTTGGTGCCTATAATGTATTGTTAATTTCCAAAATGTAAATTTTTAAATATGCAGTGTATTGCATCCCAGAGAAGTCTGTGCTGATAGGTGGTATGTGATAGTGACAACAGTGTCAACTTGAGGACTGTGAGAATTAAATATCTCATTTAAACTCCTTAATAGAGCACATAGCAGCATCTGGCACCAGGCAGTAGCAGACATTCTGCATGATTAATGAGTAATTATTATTGATGGGAGAGAACCAAATGCTTTTTAGCAAGAACACATATTAGCCTGTATTTTAATAAAAATATGAATATATACAGGAAGAGAGAGAGATAGGGAGAGAAACAGTCAAGGGACTTAGCCATCAGATATTATTACTACAAGAGAATCTCAAGGAATCATGCATTATAACAAGATACATTTTAAAAAAATTTTCATGACATGATAAGAAGAGGAAAACTACACTTGAATATACTGGTTTATCTTCAGCACATACACCTTTGGTTTCCATCTATTATGGCTATTCAAGCAAGAATTTAATTAAATGTTTTTAGTTGATTAAGTGATCGGATCAAGTGTGATCAGTAGTGTCTAGAGACTGGAGGGGAGGCTACTTGATGGATGGCTCCGAGGACGAAAGCTGAATCTTATTTTATGCCATATCCTGACCCTCGAGTAGTGCTTGATCTGAAGCACTAAAAGCCTGAATCAACGTTGAGCCAGAATTCCAGGATTTCAGGTCACGTATTTGAGCTGGTGTTTCTTAATTTATATAACATCATCATCATTCCATGTAAAATTTTTGAAAATTTATTCTTATTTTATCTTACTTTCCATTTCCTATCCTTTGCTTGATAATCATCCAATGAGGTCACTTTTGTTCCTTAACTGTTACACAGGCTGGAAGACTATCCAATGGTTTGATCTATTTTTTCTGTTTTTCTTAGACATATATTATAAAATGTGTGAGACTGTGCTGTAATTATATCCCTTTCTTTCTTTGCTTCATTCAGCATCAATGTTTGGATATATTCATTTAGTTTTATATCTAGTTCATTTATTTTGGTTGATCCATAGTTCCCACTATATATAGTCAAAAATGTAATTTTGGTTTTCTAGGCTATTTACATAATTTCACTGAATATTTTCAAAGTTTTCTTCAGAAGGTCAGTGGTAGTTTTATGCTACACCAGAAGAGTAGACTGAATTCTATCAAACTCTTATTACAAAGGAAGAATGTTAACACAAAACTGATGTGAAAATTTCTATGAAAGAGAATTTATTTTGTGCATATTGTATGCACTGTAACTGA
The DNA here is from genome assembly GCA_002564305.1 of Octomys mimax. Classification (NCBI taxonomy): domain Eukaryota; kingdom Metazoa; phylum Chordata; class Mammalia; order Rodentia; family Octodontidae; genus Octomys; species Octomys mimax. Next base: position 1,536 of record NDGM010991922.1, on the reverse strand, counting down.
AGAAAAATGACTCGGTGTACCTTGTATCAAGAAGTTTTATAAATATCTGCTGAGTAAATTGGAACTACAGTGGACTTTTCATTCTGTTATTTATGAGTTGTGTCTCTTTGGACAAATGATTGAATCTCTCATCTATAAAACTAATGCAATAATACACATTTTATTGGAAAGATAGAAAGATTAAATTAGATAATACTTGATAGACTTTTATTTGGTGCTGTAATGGAGGTTGATGTTCAAGGAAAAATATTAGAATAGTTTAGAGAATTAAAGCAAAAAAACATATTGCCTATCTGTTGCAGTTTACTCAGCAGAGGGTCTTGCCTCTTAATACTTAAATGTTGCTGAATGCATTCATTATCAATACATTTACAGTTGATGCTGCAAATAAGCTTATATATTTGTTTGAAAAACAAAATGCAATAATATTTTAGAAAAAGGTATAGTAATTACCAGGTAACACACATATAATTTTTTTTCTTTTGGCAGAACCAGGCATTGAACTCAGGCCCTTGCACTTGCCAGGAAAATGTTTATTCTACTGAGATATCTCCCAGGCCCAAGATATAATTATTAAAATATGACAATCACAGGTAAATATTTTTTAAAAGTACTGAGGAACTCCTATTGGGGCTATTTCTGTCTCCAAGAGCCACCCTAGCACCATCCTAATTGTACTTCCCTCTCTAGGTAATGGTCTAAGCCAAAACTTATTTCAGACTGTATGATACAAAATGTTCTCCGAAATTAACAAAGTGTGAAAGAAGCCATGAAGAAAATGTCAATGAAAAGATACAGTATAGTGGAAAAGATAGCAGTATTCTCAAAAGCAGCAATTTATTTATACTAATTCTATTAATTATTTTGAAATCAAAGAATAATGATTTAATTAGTTTGCACGCAAGCATATTTTTTGTTAAGGGCTTTTCTGTATTTTATTTACATTTACAAAATGAATTCAGTGTTAGGACTAGGTTTTATAGGGACTGAAGCTTGTCATTGTGCAATGAGTTGCCTTTGTTATCCTCCTTAAAGGATAACAAATCAGGATCTTGAAGGGCTTTATGCAAGCAGAAGGTTAAGTGCCAATCCCTCTCATGATATAGCAAATGCTGGACTTACAATTAACACGTCATAACCTTTCTCTTTTTCCACAGTGGAGAATAGGTACAGAGTTAGCATTTTGAAACAAACTTCTAATTCTCTGAAATAGGATAGAATGACACTAAGCAGAAGATATCTATTATAAGACCAAGAAGCACTATGAAGAAAGTAAGGAATGAAGGAGAGAGGACTTCCAGAAATTGTAGCCAAAACTTCTCTGGCTTTCTACTACCTGATAAGTGACTTCCAGCCTTATTTTAAATTTTGAACTCATTTTTTAAAAATCATTTATTTATTGGGCTGGGGATATAGCTCAGCAGCATAAGCACCTGCCTGGCAAGCACAAGGTTCAGAGTTTGATTCCCAGTACTCAAAAGAAAGAAAGAAAGAAGAAAGAAAGAAAGAAAGAAAGAAAGAAAGAAAGAAAGAAAG
>NDGM010991915.1:0-10950 GCA_002564305.1 Octomys mimax | reverse complement strand
CTAAGGAGAGTCACATGGAGAGAAAACATTCTCTCAGGCTTTTACAGAGAGCAAACTGGTCAAACAATGGCAGTGACTCATCCACATGGCTGACACTGGCAAAGGACTGTGGTACAAGGTTTCAGGATAAATCCTGAACTACAAACTGTGGTACAAGTTTTCAGGATAAATCCTGAGGGTACTTGACTGACCTTATCAGATGCAAAAGTTACATTCTTTTTCATGTAGGTCTTGCTTTATCTTGGTCTTAGCCATCTAGCAGAAAAGTATAAAAACAATGTATAAAAAGTAAAGTTATATTAACATGCTGAGCTGTGAAAGGCTCAAGTCAACAACTTCTGATATTGCCAGTCTAATGGAAAACCCACTACTATTGTGGGCTACTGGACTATATTGCAATGTTTTGTTGAATTCACGCTCCTACAATATTTAAATGACAATGGAATGTCCTTCTCTGACAAAACTAAACAAGAAAGGGGGATACAAATGAATGATCATTTTGTACTTGTATACTCAAAGTAGTTAGGATAGATATACAGCTACATTCTCTTAATTCAGTGAATAAAGAGATTTGTTCTAATAGTGTTTGTGAACAGGGTATCATGTCTTGTACAATTAATAACCACAAAGGCAATAATATGCAATGTATTAATTATTGAACCTACTAGTAATCAGTTGTGAAACTGTCTCATTTCTGTTTCTCAATAAAATTATTTAATAAAAATAAAATAAAATTACAGCTCCAGTTACAAAATGGGCAGGTCGAATGGACAGGCACTTCACAGAGGAAGAAGTATAAATAGTCAGTAAATATATGAAAATAGCCCACATCTCTGGCCATTAGAAAAATGCAAATTAAAACAATCCTAAGATTCCATCTTACTTTAGTAAGAATGGCAATCACTAAGAAATCAAACAATAATCAATGCTGATGAGGCTGTGGTGAACAATAAATCCTCCTTGACTGTTGGGGAAATGTAAACTATACAATCATTGTGAAAATCAATATGGAGATTTCTCAGAGAATTGAAGTTAGAAGTTCCATACAAGCCAGTGACATCACCCACTAGCTATTTTACATCAAGTGCTTATGACACTATAGTAAAATGACACCTGCATACCAGCGCCTATTGCAGCAACTCACAGCAATACAGTTCCTAATAGTTAATCCCAGAAACATCCTATATGGTCATCAGCAAAGGATTGGATAAGGAAGATGTGGTAGGTCTATAATAGAATACTAATCTATAAAAAAAGGACAGATTTGAGACATACATTGTTGCACTTGGAAAATCTAATGTTGAGTGAAATAAAACAGACACCAATCTTAAATGCCACATGGTGTCTCTCACTTTACTTTAGGCAAAGCACTAGTGAAGAGAATAATAAAGTGGGATAGAAGGGCACAGGGAGACGGAGCGCTTGCCATAGGAAAGTGACCTAAGGGGAAAAGCTTGAGGGATGAAGAGGAGAAGAAGAAACAGTAGAATAAAGGCATGCCAAGTCCAAGAACCAAATGACTTTAATTAATATAAACATTCTATGCCATCACATAAGCTAAAGTTAATAGTATCAGCAGGAGTGAAAAATGAGAGAGAGAACTTGAAGCAGGAGGTAGGGAGGGACCTGGAAGAGGAAGTCAATTAAAAAGAAAAAGAAACAGCTGTGGTAGATACATATAGCCACTCTCCAAAATGAGTGTAACCTGCATGAAATGCAAACTACAAAATGATAAAATCAAATAAATAAAATGAAATGAAATATAAATAATTAAGGGATGGGGAGATAGGTGGTCTAAGTGCCTGTCTGGCAAGCACAAGGACCCGGCTTCCATCTCAGGTACCAAAACCCATGCCGACCTGCACACCATGATGGCCACTGAAACTGGATGTGTTGGCTCATGGCTGTAATCCCAGAGCTGGGAAGACTGAGACAGGAAGATCGCTACTAGTCTGAGCTACATAGCAAGATTCTGTACCAAATATTAATTAATTAATTAATTAATTAAAAATGCTGAACATGTTTTCATATAACTATTCTTTTGAGCTATGTCTGCTCTGCTCACTTGCCCACTTTATATCAGACTAATCTTTCAGAGATCAGTGTTTTGGTAAAAATCTATCTTCCTTTTTCCTCTTAGCTGCCTTTATGTTGTGCTGCATTTTTAACTTGGATTTTTCAGATGAGAGAAACCATACATTATTTAAGCTTACATGTCTGATTTATTTTTCTTAACATTATGTTTCTAAGTTACATCTATTTTCCTACAAGTGACACAAATTAATCCTTCTTTATATTAGAGCAATATTCTCTTACGTATAATTACTATAGTTATCTTCATCCATGCACCTGCTGATGGACATACAGGCTGCTTCCAACGGGTAAGCATTATACATTAGCTACTTCAAACATTGACAGGTGTTCAGCACTGTAATACGATGCTTTAAATTCTTTTAGAAAGGTTGCTGGGAAGGAAATAGGAGAATCAAATAGGATTTCTATTTTTAATGTTTAGATGAATCTCCATACCGAGTCCTGTAGTATTAGCACTCTACATTTCCACCAGCAATGTAGGTGAGTTCCTTTTCCATTGCAACCTCACCAGCACTCCTTATTATTTAATTTCTTAATGACAGCCTTTGTCAGTATTGTTTTACTTTCATTTTTTAAGAACCAGTGATTTTAAACATTTTTTCATGTATTTATTGGTTATTTGTTTTCTTCTTCTGAGAAGTCTCTACCCATTTCAGCTGGCCATTTCTTAAGTCGGTCTTTTATTTTGGGAATTAATTTTTTCTTAGGTCTTTATATGTTCTAGTTATTAATCATCTGCCAAAAAATTGCTGGTGATTTTCCCCCATTCTGAAGCTTGTCTCTTTAATCCGATTGTTGTTTTTGCTTTGTTGTACAGAGCTTTTTAATTTGGTACAGCCTTTTTTGTTGACTCTTCTTGTTATTTTTTGTGTGATTGGAGTTCTGTTCAGAAAGTCTTTGCGTACACCTATGACATCAAGAATCTTTACCTAATGCAGCATGTTCCCTCAGGTTAAGTTTTCAGTTCTAATATTTACATCTTTAATCCATTTTGATTTTAGTTTTAGTACATGGTGAGGTATATGGGTCTAGCTTCAATCTTCTGTTTATCGATAGCCAGTTTTCCCAGTATCATTTGAAAAAGAGGTTATCTTTCATCCAGCATAAGTCTTTGACCCCTTTGTGAGTATTCCGGTAGCTGAAAACTCCGGAGCTCTTTCTGTATTCTCTATTCTGTTGCACTATTTTACAGGTCTTTTTTTTTTTTTTAACAAATGCTATACTGTTGGCGTTTGTGAGATTTTGTTTTTTTGTTTGTTTTTATTTCTGTTTTTAATCACTGTTACCTATAGTCATACTCGAAGCTCAAAATTTTAATCCCATCTGCCCTGCTCTTTTATTTCTTAATATTACTTTTGCCATTCTGGGTAAATTTTAGAATTGTTTTTGCTAGTTCTCTCAGGAATGTTATTGGTATGTTCATTGGAATGATATTGTCTCTGTGTATCAGTTTTTGAATCACGAGCATTCTGATAATATTCTTTCTGCGTATCCAGCAACAGGAGATGATTTTTCATTTTCTGATGATCTCTTTGGTCTTATTCCAGTATTCAAAGATGGCTCAACAGATGTGAATGAACAATGTAATGCATCGCGCAAGCAAAATCAAGGATGAAAACCACTTGAGTAGCCCAATGTGCAAAGAAAAATGTTTCGACTTTGAACATCTCTTCATGACAAAATCTGAGGAAGCTAAGAAGATCAAAAGGCCATTTGCGACAAACTTCGCTAGCATTGTATTGTTGGAATTTATCTGACATGCGGGATGGACGGACAGTCACATGGAGGCCTGATGGATTTCCTCTCTGCTCCCATCTAACCAACCAGAGGTGTCTGCCTATTGAGCTGCATTCTCTGCCTTATAGCAGAGGTTTCTTTTTGTTGTTTAGTTTGTTTGTCTGTCTGTCTCTTTTCCTGCATTAGAATCTACTAAAGGCCAGCCAAATCGCTCAGTGGATTAAAGCACCTGCAAGCAGGCACAAGAGCTGGGTTCCATCCCTGGGCCTGCCGGCCGGCCCCACCCCCCAGGGTGCACTGAGACTGGGCGTGGTGGGGCGCACCTGTAATCCCAGCGCTTGGGAGGCTGTAAATAGGCAGATCACTACAAGTCCGATCTAGCAGTGAGATCCTGAACCCCCCCCATAAATCCTTCCCTAAAAATAAAAAAAGAAAAGAAAGAAAAAGAAAAAGAAAGAAACTACTGAGTCTCAACTACTTTTGCAGCACGTGAGCTGGTTACGTTCGTGACTCACTCCAGAGGCACCCATGTCCACATGTTCTTATGTATGGCAACCTTACAAGCAGAAATGCATCTCAGAATGCCTCAGAGATTGGAAAAGCAAGCATACCATTTGCTAACAATATGTTAGAAGGGTATAGTCACTGGAACCAGGCAAAGCTTAGACCCAGACATGCGAAAATATCTAGGTTATGACCAGTAATGGTGAATGTTTACATTATTTAAAAATCCATTATATTAAAAGATGCATTGCCATTAATCCTACTTAAAATATTTCCCTCAATTTAAATACATTTATCCCCTCATTCTTCACAGCTTCTGAAGAAGTACTGTAAATCTTCTTTGATAAATGTCTTTATGAGAGCTGATCAAAAATCAAGGTGAATGCTACTACCAAGTGGATTACGGGAATGCGGGCTAATAAAAACATTAAAGTATGTCTTCATCCTTTTGTTCTCCAGCTCTGGCACACTGTGATTTCTGGCTCTTCCCCAAAGTCAAAATGGAAAGAAAACATTTTGAATCATTTGGGACATCAAGGCAGCTACTATAGTGCAATTGAAGATATTTATGAAGGAAAACTTGCAGACCTACTTCAAAAATTGTCAAGAAAAATTGGGAAAGCTTGTTTGACATTAGGATGAGTATTTGGAAGGGAGATTAATGACAATGTGTCTTTTACTGCAACTTTTTCAAACTTAAATATTCAGTGTAGTTTTCAATTATACTTGTATCTTATGCAAACTAAGGAACATTTTCAATAATAAATTGAAAGTATTCAGTTTTCATATGTTATAAATTTTGAAGAGTTTCATATGTTATGAATATACATTATCTTTCTATATTTAAAGAATTAGATAAAGATGAAAAATTGGAAACTCATGGTAAAATTATTAGTACATATGGGCTACTATTGTAAGAGCTAATAGAATACAATGTAAAAAAATGTTTGGTGCTATTTTTTAATGGAAGAATGAAAAAAATTGTATATAAGGGCCAGCGAAATAGCTCAGTAGAATAAGCACTTGCCTTGCAAGTGCAGGATCCTGAGTTCAGTCTCCGGTACTGCAAAAACAAAACAAAAACAAAAACAAAAACACCCAAACAAAAAAAACCTACTATATACTTTGAAAGAAGTGAAGTCTATAACCTGAAAAGATTTTCATATTCACTATAGTTATTTGATAAATAGAAGTCATCCTTCTGGCCAGCTTGAATATAAACTTGTTATTAATATTTTCTGAGATTTTTTTCCCCTTCTCTGTTTATGCCTGGCTTGTCCTGTGGTTGTTTTTTCTTTCTGTGGTTGAAAGCCAAGAAATGGTGGGATCCAACTGTGTCATATCTTATTTGAATTAGTGTTTGTGGAAGCAAGAACATTCTATATTCATTCAGCTGCCCACAAGTTATTCTTGGCAAGCTTAATGACTCAAAGCAAAACCTCTCCTCTTTTTCTTTTCCTCTGATGTGAGAGAGCCTCACAATATTCTCACAAATTATTTTACTTATAGTACGAAACAATTTCTGAACTACCTGGAGGATTTTTAAGAGTTCTTATTCTATATTTTCAAACTACTAGTTCAGATTATGACATTCTTATTTGGAAAGTTTGCTAAAATCAGCTCTCACTGGAAATCTAGGTCTCAACCACTTAGTTCCTTAAACTGCATTGCACACTGAGTATAAAGTTAGGTACATGGATGGGGAAAACAGCCAGCAGCATAAGTACATACCTGCTGTGTGCAAGTCCCAAGTTTGATCTCTCATACCAAGAATATATATATATATATATATATATATATACAGATTAAAGTTAAGCACATATCTATGTGATGATACGTGCTTATGACTCATTCATCATAAATGTAAAAATAGAAATCCTCATTACTTTGCAGATTTTAATGCATCTTCATGGGCCAATATAGACTAGATAAAAAGAGCTTGAAAGAATGCATGGAGTTTGAACTTCATAATTGCAGTCAGTGTTGGGAAATTTAATTTGGCTTCATTTCATGTTCAGATATATATCATGCAGGAATGTTATTCTTTGGGGAAGACATGTCATTATAAAGTGCTTAGTACATTTTTGATGAAATAAACCCAATTTAATATCACAAAGGTGTTTGAGATATAAAAGCAAGGTTTATTACAAGTTAAAAAATTTGTAATTTATTTTGGAAATTAAGGAATAGTACATATTCATTCTAAGTTCATTTACACATCAAAACTATAACGTTAATGTTATAGTTTGATGCAAACATAACTGTTCAAAGAAATGTATGACTCTATGTCAGTGACCTCTATGACAAAAAATACTGTCTGCTACATTCACACTCTCTCCAGGGACCCTGCCCATTGGAGAGTCAGAATTTGCCTCCGTTGTTATGACTGTGAGGCTGGATCACAAACATGTGGGTCATCAAACAGTTTAATTCTAGCACTGCAAACATTTTTAGGGTAAAATCTGTGAGCTCTCAGTGTTTTAATTATATATGAGTAAGTACATCTCACTGGCTTTTTTACGATCGAGAAAATTTTAAACTTGTACTTTCAATTGTATCTGGCTCATCCACTTAAACAAGATGTATCAAGCACAGCTTCCAAGAACTGCTCTGTATGCTGTGTGTGAAACCCTAAGGAGAGACAGACGGAAATCCCATTTCTTCTGTAGCTTATAAACCATGTGTGTATAGATAGTCTGCAATGAGTAAGCTTGATTGCATGAAGTTGGTTGGCATGATGGTCATGTAGGGGATTAGTGAAGTACACTTCTGGCTGCACTTAGCTAGGTCATGGGAGCATGACTTGACTACTCTATCTTGTTTCTCCCACTGTGGCATTGATCCACTGCTCTGTTTCTTGAATACCATGAAGTGAGCATCTTTCCCTTCCACAGCCTTTCACCATGATTAATCTGGCTTGGAGTAGCTGGTGATAGACTGAATCCCCTAAAACCATGTACCAAATTAAAACCTCTCCCCCTTTAAATTGCTGATGTCAGGGCACTGTGATAAGCAATAACAAAGAGGTATTGTGCAAAATACATGATATGGAAGAGTTACTGATATTGGGGTGATAAAATTCAATAATGTAGTCAGAAAAAGTCTCTCTAAACAGGAAGCAATCCAACATGCACCCAGAAGATGTAATGAAATAAATCCTACAAGAGACGTGGTCAAAGAGTTTTCCTGCTAGAGGAAATGCAAAGGCAATGGCAGAAAGTTAACAATGAGCCTGGGGGGCCAGCAAGATAGTTCAGTGGCCTAAAATGCCTGCTTAGGTAATCTTAGGTGGGCACAGGGACTGCAGTTTGATCCCCAGTACCACATGCCACACCAGCCCCAACCCCGGGTTGGCTGGGGTGGTCACAAAAAAAAAAAAAAAGACCTTGGGCTCACTAGATATGAAAAGAAATCATTCAATTTGATTTCCAGTGAGTGAGAGACAGAGTAACATCAATTTGAGCAAATAATCAGATTAGAAAATGGGCAAGAAGTCCAAATAGACATTTCTAAGAACAAGATATACCAATAGCCAATAAGTATAAGAAAAAGTACTCTTCACTGACAAACAGAAGTACAAATCAAAATCACAATATCTTCTTACCTAAATTAGAATGACTATCCCAAAAAATCAAAAAGTTATAAGTGCTAATTAAGATGAGAGAAAAGGTAACTCATAAGTTTCTTATAGGATGTAAATTAGTACAGTTATGGAAAATAGTCTGGAGATTCTTCAAAAAACTAAAAATAGAAGTATCACATAATCCCCTGGGTATATATCTAATGAAAATTATATTATTAAAAGGATAGTTTGTCTTTTGCAGCAACATGGACTTAACTGGAAAATATTGTGTTAAGTAAAATAAATTTGCACAGAAAGATAAAAATTGCATGATCTCACTGATACATGGAAGGTGATCATGTAGAAGTGATAGTAGAATAGTGATTATGAAGCCTGGTTGGGGTAAGGGGAGTGGAGGGTAGGAAAGAAGATGGTTAATGAACACAGTAGGCATGTAATTGGATAGGGGGAACAAATTTAGTGTTTTTTAGTGCAGTGTGAGAACTATATTTGACAACAAATAATTCTATACATTTTCAAAAAGCATTAGCTTTTTTGAATTTTGAGTGCTTCAAAACAAAAAAATTGATAAAAGTCTATGTTAATTATCCTGTTGTGAATATTACATATAAATACATGTATTACAATGTTCTTTTATTGCCTAGATAAAATACCTGACAAGTTAGAGGAAGAAAAGTTTATTTTACTTCACTATAAAGGTTTGGTTCCAGGACAGAGTCATGTAGCAAAGGAGAAAGAGTCCATAGAATAGGCCAGAGGCAGGAAATCAGCAAGCAGCAGCCGTGGCAGTGGCAGCAGCAGCAGCAGCAGCAGCGGCAGCAGCAAGCCTACTTTTCCTTTTTATTCAGTCCAAGCTACAAGCCTTTAGAGCAGTGCCACCCACAATCAGGACTGGGCTTCCAATCATTGACAGCCAGAACAGTGAAAAATCAATTAGTGGCTTAATCCAATAGTACACTTAATTCTAGTATGGAACTAAGCCCTACCTAAGATTGCATGAGGCTTTGGAAGACTTCCAGGTATAAGATGTAACATTCCACTCTTGTCTTCTTGACTCCTGAACATTTCAAAGTAATACGTAAAATGAAATCAAAATCCAGCAAGGAAAATATTAAATCATGTAGCTCCATGTTTAGTATCTGGTACAGTCTCTGGCAAAATGTAAACTTGAAAGGGCTTGGGTGGCCCTGTCCCTGTGGTACTTCTGGTGGCTGTAGCTCTCATGGCTTCTCTTTTTTTTTCTCTCCATTTTATGAAACCCTCTTTAGTCTCTTTTTTTAGAGTACTGTAATTTTCTTTTTTTTCTATTGTTTCAATGATTTTATTGAGAAACAAATAGCAATGAGAGAGTTTCAAATCCAATTAGTAGGACAGTTTCATTAATTAATACATTGCATATTGTTGTCTTAGTGATTATTCATTGTACAAAATGCAGACATGATATCCTGTTTACAAACACTACGGCTTGTCTTATAGGTTGGCTTTGCTCTCTCTTTGCAGCTTTCTTCAAGTGATACAGATTACTGGCTTCTCCAACCTTCTCAGACTTTGACTGCACCTTTGGTTTCACACTCATGGCTTCACCTCTTGCCTTCTCAGGTGCACAGTGCCTTCCCAGGTCTTCCTCTGAGATCCAGGTGGAAGCCCGCCTAACAACACAATTCCACCATGTGGATGATGCTCAGGTCTACCACTAGTTGAAGCAATAGCAGGGTTTCCTTTTCTTTTGGCTGTCAGGGTCTAGAGCCTGATTTGCCAAGCATTATGAACCCAATTCCAAGTCATGAATTTTTTAAAGCACCACTATTCTGAAAAATTATTCTCTAGGGCTCTTTTTAGCCTTTGCTGTTTTAAAGCTATGAAGTGTGGAGTCCTGCTGGTTCTTGTGACATGTTCAGGCCATATTTTTTATTGTCCTATTTTTTTTTTCCCAGAAACTGGTTTCTCATTTGATTCATCTTTACAGGTCATAACATTATTAGAGCTTCCTTTCTGTTCAAACATATAACTTTTCAAACCATTCTACTTGGTCCTTTATTCTTGATTCTCAGTGTATATCTGGCTAACAGTTCCCAGAAGTAGCATTGCCACTGCTTCAACATTAGATTACCTTAAAATTTCTTCCACGGATTAGTCACTACACTTAATCTCCATCAAGCAAAGTCTCTAAGCAAGAGTAAACTTCAGACAAATTTTCTGCCAAAGCCGGAACACATGGTCTGGGATCCCACAGTCAATTAAGACCTTGTTCCTTATTAAAGCCTCCAGATTCTGGTGCCAGCTGCATTTCAATCAGCATTCTGCTTAGAGATCTAACAAGGTTCTCCCATCAAGTTCAGCTTATAGGACTGCTTCTTTAGTTAGCACCTCTAAATCTTTCCAAATTCTTCCTGCAAGTCAATTACAAAACCTCCCAATCTGTGTTGTCAGATATAGTCATACAGCAACGATCCCACTTCTTGGATATAAAATATATCTTAGATACTTCTCTGTTGCTTAGGCAAAATACTCAACATCAACAAGTTAAAGGAAGAAAATTGTATTTTACTCCATACCCTGCTGGCTCTAAGGCAGGGTGGCATCACAAAGAAGATGTAGCCTATGTGACAGCAGGCCAGAAGCAGGGAAGCAGCAAGCAGTCACAGTAGAAAGCCTACCTTTTCTTTTGTCCCATCCAGGCTACAAGTCATTTGGGTGGTCCTTCCCACACTTAGGGTGGGGCTTCCCATTGTCTACACCAAAAGCTAAGGTAAAAGAATTAGTGACCTAATCCAGTACCATACAATCTTGAATCTGGAATCATACCCTTAGATTTGGCCCCACCTGTGCACACATAGAGCTTTGAAGGGACACCTGCGTACAAACCACAGCACACTGTAACTCATAAATGTGTATACTTACTATCTCAATTAAACATCACTAATATACTTAAAAAAACAGCTACAATCCTTGTTGCATAGGTCTTGCTCTACCTTGGTCTTGACCATCCAGTAGAAAAGTATGAAGACGAAATATAGGAAGCAAAGCCATGC
>NDGM010991869.1:0-17331 GCA_002564305.1 Octomys mimax | reverse complement strand
GAGAGAGAGAGAGAGAGAGAGAGAGAGAGAGAGAGAGAGAGAGCAGATTCTTCACTCTCAAATTCACCTAGTATTCTAAGCCCATATATACTCCTCAGGAAAAATACTTATGTCTCTTCAAAGAGAACACATTATAAGGATTTTTCTCACTGAGCTACCTTCAAATAAAAAATCTTCCCCTCTCCCTGCTTTCAACCAGACAAATGAATAAAGGCTGAATCCTACTTTCTCCTATGGAATGAAAAGGATGGCATTGTTGCTGTTTTTAATCCTACACAGCCTAGATTTCTAAGATCATAAAAGAACTATTAGTGAAGCAAATTAGTGATTATATTGTATATAGTTAAGTTAAACGATGAGGTGCACCGACATCATATGGATGTAATGTTATTTTAAGTAGTACAAATTGGGAACATATTGCATGTCATTTTTGTTAGGATGACAATAAAAAGTGTTATAGTTTTTCATCTAAGATGATACGTTTATTCCAGCCCACTTAGATACCTTTGCATCCCACACCATGTTATCTGTACTACTTTCAAAGACTTGAAGACATTAAAAATGATGATTGAATCACGCCAAACATGCTCCACTCTGTGCACTACCCATGATTGCCACAAGAGGGCACTCTTCCCCCAAAATATATGAAATCAGAGTCCCACTGATTTCTACACACACACACACACACACACACAAAAAAAAAAAAAAAAATCCAGAAAATACCTGTAAGATATTCAATAAAATTCTTTGACATGGCTGGGGAAATATTTACATTAATGTCTGCTTATAGGATGTTGTATTTTTATTTCTTCACCTGTTTTTTTTTTTTTATTTTCAATCTTATAGGGTACTAATCAATGGCTTGGATAGCAACCCAAAGACTGGATATTATTTTTTAAGTAAATGGCTTTTGCTGCGGCTCATGATTTGTACCTGGAGTTCTCTAATAAAACAAGTGGTTCACTCTGTGTCTTCTGTAGGGCTTTTTTGAAGAAGAAGAAGGGAAAGAGTATATTTATAAGGAGCCTAAGTTGACAGGTCTCTCCGAGATATCTCAAAGGCTACTCAAACTCTACGCAGATAAGTTCGGAGCAGACAACGTGAAGATAATCCAGGATTCCAACAAGGTAAAGAAAAATCAACATTCACCCCTGTACTAAGACTTGGCTTGCCATTTTATTTTTTCATTATAATTACTGTTTTAATTTCCTGTCTGATCCTGCACAAGGTTAAAATTGTTCTGGATGTTTTGCTGATTGACTGGCTAGAGATTCTTTTTTCTTTTCTTTTTTTGGTCAAAACCATGCATTTATGTCCGAGTGCCTTGTAAGTGACCTAAAAATGGTTTACTAAATCCTCTTCTTCTCCTGGAGGTTATTTGTGTTTCATGCACAATTACAATAATCAAGTGATGGGACTCCAGGGGAAGGGATTTGCAAGTTGAAAATGTTTAGTTCCACTCAGGAGGCCTTCCTGGGCCAGAGCAGTTTGGAGAGCGGCTCTCCGTGCTCGTACAAGACTTGCGGCGTCCTAAGATGCAAGGACTGCCCGCTCTCTCCACAGAGCAGAGCCTAAGCTCTCGCGAGGTTACTCAGAACCTCTCTCCTTTGCGTGGTACGCAGGTCCTGGGCACCAGGCCCAGATCCAGGGCCTTGGACACAGAGCTCCTTCTCCCTACATCTCCAGGATCCCATGAGAGTAAGTGGAGGAGCACTTGTGGAAAGAGTTGAAGGAACACAACAAAGCGCTATCAATGAGACGCCTGCCCTCTTTCACGAAGCTGGTCTTTGGAGGGATCTGGGGACAAGATCACTGGCAGACGCTATAGCAAATAGGTCTTTCATTCACCTTAATTTCGAAGTCGCAGTCACTTCCCTGTATAGGCAGAACTACGGTAGGAGCGTGGAGGGATACACGGAATGCGGGGCAGGACAAGAAAGTGCACTGCGCTGGCGCTCACCGTGCCACCGCATGACAGATGGTGACCTGGGAGAAATTAGATAGATGGCCCCTTTTCATCTCTAGTTTTTAATCCCTAAAATGGGTACAACATTAACAATATTATAGTGTAATTATGATGAGCTTTAGGAGATTTCTAAAAGGAGTGGATGGGTGGAAAGATGGAGAAAGTTGGAAGAAGTTTTAAAAGTTTACAAGAAGCCAGGTATGGTGGTGCCTACTATAACCCCAGCACTCAGGAGGCTGAGGCAGGAATGTCTCTGTGAGTTTGAGGCCAGCCTGGGCTACAAAGTGAGTTCAAAGCCAGCCAGAACTGCAGAGTGAAACTGTGTCTCAAAAAGACCAAAAAAAAAAAGTCTTAGAAGAGAGGCTGAAAAGCATCCCTTCCAACCTCAAAGGAGAGTAAGTAGACTTCCCCAGAGTTTTTTGGAGTCCTTCAGCCCATCTGTCTTGCTACTTATTAAGCCTGTGCACCAAGGCAGCGTTAGAAGGATTCCCTGTTTATAAGACAAGGAATCTGAGGCATAGAAAAAAGCTGTCATTCTGTGGTTAACTAAAGCATCTAATCTGCTAAGTAGACAAGGATCCCCCCTCCACATCGCAGGCGAGAAGCCCGTGGCCCCATCGGGCGTGAGCCTAAACCATAGGGAGCCAAAGGCATGTTTCCACTCTCAGAAGGCCCGCACACCACACAAAGGCAATGAGACATGCGCTACTACATAGAGACTTTTAAAAAGTAATGTGAGTCTGCCAGGTCCTTATGTTGCAAAGCACCTCAGGACACGCTAGGCAGGCTCCCGCCCAGCCGCCACCATCGCCCGGCTCTGGGGCCCTAGCCAGCCCTGCAGGCTGTGACTCCCCGCTTTCCTCTTGGGTGAGAGGAGCAGCCTCCTCCTGGTGCTCACCACGGGAACACAGAGCTTCTCATACTTTGGGTTTTTTTCCCAAAAGTACCTTGCAACTGGTACACACACACACACACACACACACACCTCAAATTCCAGGTAATCCCAGGCTGAGGCAGGAAGATTATGAATTTGCTGCCTGCCAGCCAGAACAATGTAATGAGACCTTGTGTCAAAATAAATAAATAAAGGCTGAGGAGCGTGGCTCAGTGGTAAGCCTGGGCCTGGCATGCATGAGAACTATGCACACAAGCGCCGACGGCTCACCATCCTTTCTTTGCCATAATGTGTTAACACAGGTCAATCCCAAGGACTTGGACCCCAAATACGCCTACATCCAGGTGACCTACGTCACACCATTCTTTGAAGAAAAGGAAATAGAGGACCGGAAGACAGATTTTGAAATGCACCACAACATCAACCGCTTTGTCTTCGAGACACCTTTCACGCTGTCCGGCAAGAAACACGGTGGCGTGGCAGAGCAGTGCAAGCGGAGGACGGTCCTGACAAGTAGGTGCAGGGCCCTTGCCTGGTCCAGGAATTTGCCTCCTAGAAACAGACCCAGAATGTCTGTGATCAAAGCAATCTGCCAGGAAGGTGTTACATTCTGTTCAGTATATATTTGATCAGGCTTTATCGGATCAGTTTCATTTGAACTACAAGTTCTGGTGAAATCTCTCATCTTTTCAGTGTTTGATTATAGGAAAGGTCTTGATCTATCCCTGAGAATAAATTTCTGTTAGCTAAGTGAAGGGCAGAAGTCTACCAGGTGAATGTGTTGAGGCAAAAGGTAAGGGCTATGAAGGAAGATGGTAGCTAGGAGGAGCACACACACACACACACACACACACACACACACACACCATGCAGGTGGAATATCTCATGTGCCAGGCAATGACACATGATCCCCTTAGCCTTTGGGGAATCCTTGGCTCTTCCCTGACCCTTGACACCTGTCCGCTGGCTTCTGTGCAGCAAGTCACTTGTTCCCTTATGTGAAGAAGAGAATCCAGGTGGTCAGTCAGTCGAGCACCGAGCTGAATCCCATTGAAGTGGCCATCGACGAGATGTCCAGGAAGGTCTCCGAGCTCAACCAGCTGTGCACGATGGACGAAGTGGACATGATCCGACTGCAGCTCAAACTCCAAGGCAGTGTCAGTGTGAAGGTCAGTAAGCATAGCCCCAGCCCAGACAGAGGCTGGGACCAGGGAAACCTGGGATGAGGCCCTAGAATTTATTATTTTTGCAAAAGATCTAAGAAATGTTTTTGCCACCTGTGAGTACCATCTGACACATTTACCTGAATCTTTTAAAATTCTATCTTGTTGAGTATATTTGGTGCCTGCTCATATGTCTTTAAGTGTAGCTGAAATGAAATGTTTTCTTCCCCAATTCTCCCATCCCGTCTTCTCTGAGGAAAGCATGTTCTATATCTGTATCCTAATGAATGAATTAACTAATGAGCGACATGGCACTCCTGTCCTTGTCTCTCAGGGAGCATTTTACAATAGTGCTCCGAAACAAAACCAGAAAAGAATGTTTGCCAGTTGATGAGGGATGCCTTAGTGTTTACCTGGATGTCGGGGTTGACAGAAGGCAGATGCTATCCTTCCAGGAGTGTCAGAGGTAGAATAATTGAACTATTTTCAAATGCTGTGAGCAGCATCACCGACAATAGCAAGGGATGAAGCTGCTAGGAGAGGAGGATTCGTGGGGCAGGGAGCTGAGGGAAAGGCACTATGGGTAGAGGCTAGGCAGGGGATGGGCGCCATCCTCTAACCTGGCCTGGTCTGGGGTGCGGATGGCGAGGCACTCACTATGCACAAAATGCAGTCAGTAAGCAAGTGACAATGAATACCAATCATGGATCAGCGCAGTATTTTTTTAAATAAAAATTAGTGCCCAAACTGCACAGTCAACGAAGTATTAAAATTTCAAATACAGGCAGCCCAGTAACCCTGCTCTGTCACCATGGTGATTCTGCCCCGGGCTCACTTTCCCAGCACCTTCCTCCTGGGTCACCTGAGGAAAAGCAGAAAGGCCAGCAGACGAGGAAGCCACTGCAGTATGCTTGCCCAGGCTATCCAATTGTACTGCTGATTTCTACTGGCCTATTTCACATAACAGTTAATGCCCAAAGCTGGCCAAATAGCTCAGTGCATTAAAGCTCCTGCTTAGGCGGATGCAGGAGCCAGGAGTTTGATCCTCTGGCCTGCTGTGCCAGCCCCACCCCTGGGGTACACTGAAACAGCAATTGAGACTGGGCATGGTGGCATGCACTTGTAATCCCAGCACTGGGGAGGCTGTAAACAGGAGGATCCCTACAAGTTCAATCTATGCAATGAGACCCTGTGCATCCTGTACACCCTGTCCTAATTTAAAAAAAAAAAAAAGTTAATACTCAATTTTGTTTTCTGATTTTTAATTTTTGTGGACCAATTTTGTACGCTTATATCTGGTAATCTGAGCTACCAATTTGAAGACAACAATATGCAATTTAACAACCATTGTTGAATTTCTATTTTGTTTAGTGAAATTCTGTATCATTTCTAATGATTTTTTTAAAAAGTATTTTTATTCTCTTTAAAAATAAAAACAAAGAAGAGCCACCATCCTATTACAGACAACAAACATTTGATGGAAAAAAAAAAAAAAAAGACACTGCATTTAAATAGGGAAAGCGTACTTAGTCGACACTGGCCTAGCTTTTAAAGCATTTAAGCAATGAGTAACGCAAGCAGTGTGTAGTTATGGCAGGTGGCGAGCAGGTTGCCAGCGACCAGTGTAAGACTGCAGTTGTGAAGGACAGAGCTCGTACGCTCCCCTCAGCGGCTTAGCCACCCCCAGAGGACAGCAGCCCAGACTCTCAGGCAGTGTGAGAGGAAGGTGCACACCCCCTGCCCGCCTCCAGCTGGCAGGAGGCTCCGTGGAGGCAGAGAGCAGCGGAACAGCCGCAGCCCGTTCTCTTCTCCCCTGTAGGTCAATGCCGGCCCCATGGCCTACGCACGAGCTTTCCTGGAAGAAACCAATGCAAAAAAATACCCTGACAACCAAGTGAAGCTTCTGAAGGAAATCTTCAGGTAAGCTTTTCTTGGTTCACATGCTCCACCTCCTTCAACGGGGGGGCGGGAGGAGATGGGTGGGCTCTGAGTTCCCCAGGGAGCCATCTAAGGAGCCCTGCAGAGGTGGCAGAGGCCAGCAGCAGCCTGGGAACTCAGCGAGGTCGCCCTGAGGTGTCTAACTTGCTGCATGCCCTTGCTAAAGGCAATTTGCCGATGCCTGCGGGCAGGCCCTGGACGTCAACGAGCGCCTCATCAAGGAGGACCAGCTGGAGTACCAAGAGGAGCTGCGCTCCCACTACCAGGATATGCTCAGTGAACTCTCGGCGGTTATGAATGAGCAGGTGAGCTTTCCGGGTGACACCTGCTGCTGTCCCCAAATAGGAAGCGCCCACCAAGACAGAGGCCGGAGGCTCCCTTAAGTTGCTGTCTACACCAGCACGGTGTTGCTAGATTGTCCTCTGTCAGGTACCCAGCAAGCGTTAGCTCAAAGCAGAGATCGACGAAGGTAAGATCTGAAAGGAAACAATAGGAAGCGAGGCGAGGTGGCACTTCCTTCTAATCCCAGCGTCTTGGGGAAACAAGTTCAAGGGCAGCCTGAGAAATTCAGTACTCAGTGAGACTGTACCTCAAAAGAAAAACTGCTGAGGATGTGGCTCATTGCCAAGGTCCTGGGTTCAATTTCAGCACCGAAAAAGAAAATATGAGAACCCAGAGACTGTCTCCATGTTTCTGAGATATTTGTTCATGGACTATGAGCTGTTGATTTGCTAGAATGTGTGGGTCTGGTCAGACACTGGAGAGCCCTAAAGGGGACTCGTGTAAGGCTTGCTGCCCTCGGGGATGGCCGGATGGATGTGACAGGCAGTTCTGCTCATTGACCACTAGGGATCGCTGCAGCCTGCTCGGGCAGCGCCTCGGGGTTGCTCACGGCCTTTAACCTCCCAGCCGGGTTCTCTACAGATGCTGAGCTCTCCGCAGATGAGAGCAAGCAAAGTAAAGCCCCCACCCCACCCCCCGCCGCCCAGGCCAGTCATCTATGATGCCCAGCACGGATCCAACAAGTTCTGTAAGCTGTGCTTGGAGTGTGGCCCTTCCATGTTCGGGGGATTGGTAGGGGGAGAAAATCAAATGATTGAAAGTCAAGCGCTGCTTTCTTAGCCTACGCCCCAGCATCAATCACCCCTCACACATCCCATACCCATGATCCCCTGCGGTCATTGGATGCATTCTTTGTGGAATAATGGGGAGGCACAGTATGAACACGTGTCCCACTAGTGCCTCCCACATAGTCACTCACTTAATGCTAGCTACCCTTCCCTTCCTTAAACGAGCTACCATTTACGATATTCCCAAAACATGAAAAGTTTTGTTCAAATCCCACGCCCCAACTTTTTCTCCTTTTACATTTCTTCTCATTCGCTCTCCATAGTAGGCAAAGAAAGAAATGATGGATTGACTTAGGTCAGAGAAGAATACATCGCCCCGGGTAGGAGTCCTAGTGGAGATAATGTCGATTTGGGCTTTTCAAGGGGTGAGAATTGAATATTCCTGATGATGCCTTTGAAGCATGAGGGAAAAAATCATAAATCTGGGATTGAAATGAATAAACAGAAAAGATGGGGAGGGAAGGCTTATCTCTGACTGTAAATCGTGTCTCTGTCTGACCCTGGAATTGTGGGTCCCCAAAAAATGCTTTTCTCTTTTTTCCTGGCAGCTCTGTCGAGGTCCGTGTCTGTACAGCTTCTGTTCCTCTGTGTCTAGTATTTCCCTCAGTACTGTAAGCAAGAGTGGTATGTTTCTCTTTCCTTCTGTCACTCTGTCCTACATGGCCGCCAAGCCCCCATCCCTACCTAGCTGATCGTTTTCCTGGTCACTTCGTAGTCCCCGGTGGTGTGTGAGGTTTGATTTCATGACAAATCCATCTCTAGATAGGTCAGTCAGTGGCGGGGGCAGGGCTGGTGACAACAGCTGAGGTTCACGACTCAAGTCTGGCGAGAAAAGTACACACTCTGCCTATCAATTTCCAAGATGTGTTTGGCGAACTTGAGCTGGTCTGTTTCCTCAGCAAAAATATGCCGTACCCAGAGTGCTAAGACAAAACAAAACAGGTGATTAAAAGGAGAGGAAAATAAGTTCTAGCAAACCTTTTCTAAAAGCAGCAAAATTTGCCTTTGTGCTTCCTGAAAATTGGCACAAAGGAAAGAACGGATGGATTGCGCAGCTATCAGTAAAAGAAATAGATCTGTCCGCAGAAAAGCTGGATTCCTTCCTGGTCCCACATTCCCATGGGGACATCTCCCACAGGACGTGGTAGAGCGGCTTGCCCTGCCTGTGCACTCCTGCGTGTGTCCTGGAAACAGGTGGACGGTCACAGCACAAGCAGACATGCTGCCAGGGAGCGTTGAAAATTAGACATTTAGGATCCATCAACAGACAAATACAAAATCAAAATAGAAAATCAGAATTCACCTTGCAACTCATCCCAAAAGCACCAGAAAAGTCTTAAGTAGAAGACTTTTATGAAACCATGTAGTTAACAAAAGAAGCTTCAGTGTAAGAAAAAAGGCGCATTCCCTATTGGACCAATATTCGTTAAGCGGCTAGATTTGCCACCTTATTGGCTGATTACAGTTTCACAACATTGCGCCACACTGTGGCTTTGCTGTATAAATTACCTCCAACCACTTCACAAAGCCTTGGTGGCAAGCCCACTTGGGACCCTTTGCATCTCTCAGAAGGATTTTTAATCCCCAATAAACCTTTTCTTTAAAAAAAAAAAAAGCAACAGGATAAAAAGCATTAAAATCTGAGTGTTGAATTGGGAGTGACAAGCACAACTCCTTTATAAGCAGCCAGCATCATGTATTATAAATAGCCCACGTCAGGCAAAGCTTCCTCCGGCTGAGTAACAGTATGAGGATGCAGCCGAAAGGTAAACATGAGCTCTACATTTAGCGTCCATTGCAAACTTCATGGAGAATGACAGTGCAGCGACTTCAGCTGAGGTCACGAGCACCGAACACAAACACAGGGAAGCGGTCCCCACCTGCTGGGGGCACGCATGTGCGATGCGAAGGCATAGCGCTATCGCATTGCTGGATGAACGCATTATGAGCCAAATTATTTGTGCCGAGCCTGTGACACTGACCGTGAGGAGAACTTACCGTAGGCCAGAAGGCTCAGGTCCCCAGTGCTCCATGGAGACAGAGGAGCGATTCTGGCCCAGCAGCTCATGTGGGGAGTGGGAAAATCTTCAGGCCTACAAGTTTAAAGTATTAAGTCGCTTCTGTACAGATACGCTGAGAGGTGTCTGGGCTCTCTAGGAGAGCTGCTGATGCCATGTGTATATAATATTCGTCAAATGCATCTGATAAAGGGTCCTTAAGGCCCGGGAACATTATGTTCAAGTAAAATCGAGTCAACATTGTTCTTTATATTTCCATTCACGTAAATACGTGAGTGAGCTGCACCATGGTTTCCTTTTTGATTCACTTTGGCCATATAAATTATAAGCTTTTAGAATAAAATAAAATCCTGCGACTACTTAGATGTATCTGCAGGTTTAGTTTGAACAGTTATAAATGTATATCTGGTGATCAGAGGGACTAATGAAGCTACTTTAAGTATGGGCAGAGGGACTGACCGACCCCTGAGCTTGGGAAGAAGGTAAGGAATAAGCAAGCATATTGTCAGACGATACAAGTACCCCCTGGGGAACGCAGGTCACTGTCCTGGGCTGTAACTTTGCATTTGGGAGGATGACTGTTAGCCTCTGTTTGATCATTTTGTTCTCCTGTTTCAAGATTACGGGCAGGGACGACCCAGCAAGGCGCGGAGCGGAGCGAACCTGCACTCGGGGAATTAACAAGGGGGCTGCGGCCGCGCCCACCGTGTCCGTCTCCCCCAGCGCGGAAGTCTGACCCGAGCTGGGCGCCTCGCGGAACCTCGCAGAGACCTTTCTGAATTTGCAGCTAATCTCGGGGAAGAGAGATAGATTTAATTTATTTGAAGTTTTAATGGTGTTAATATTTTTGTTTACCTCGCCAGCTTGAGAATTTTGCCAGCCTCTGAATTTGCACATTTCCTATGATGTTTTTTTTTTTCTTTGAGCGGTATTGATCAAGCCAACCTGAATATTTGCCATGAAAATCCCAATGAATGTGTAGTCAAAAGCAGACTCTGTTTGCTGTCAGTTATAATATGCTCAATACCCTGTCCTAGTACACATATTTTAAAGGTCAAAGTGAATGTTTTTGTAACATTTAAGCATATTTCAGGTGTAAATAGAAGATTGTAAAATATATGGTTTTTACCAAATTTAAAAAGAATGTTTTTAGTTGTTACTTTATGACAGTACTAAAATTATATGAATAACATTTCAGATACCATTATATTAAAATATTTCTGTATGTGTAAAAAAGTGTTGATAAATACTAATCTTTACAATTTGTGGAGTTTCTTTATTTGTAATATATGTGCTCTGAAAGGCAATGGGATGTGTTTATAGAAGTATTTTGTTGTTAATAGAAATAAAATACAGTCACTTTGCATTTATTTTCCTCATGACAGGTTAGTGAGTCACTGTAAAGGTAGTTTATTAGAACTGTCAGTACTCAGTACTAATAAATACTTAAACCTCAGCTGGGAAACTCCTCCAAAGATGAACTAAACAGGTCAGGCGTCTCCAAGCCTAAGGAAATAGGAAAATGATTTGGGAAATATTAACATGATCTCGGAAAACAGAATCTTGAGGGTTGTAGCGTGTTTTAGTCAAGTTTCCTATTGTTAAGACACGCTGCCCGGCACAACAAACAGGAGCACAGGCTTCATCAGCTCATGGTTTCAGGAAGCTCAGAACATGGTAGATGGGCTACAAGGTAGAAATCTCACGGTGAAGTGGAGTTGGGGAACAGAACCAGGGAGACATGGGCAAGGAGCCACCCGTACTGCCACGGCCACGCCTCTGTGGCCCGCATGTATGCCCAGGAGTGCCCTTTACTCATCTGCCAGTGTGCTTCTGCCCAGTCCCCTCTCCCGTGGCTGCTATCTCCAAAGTGCACGGAGATAGAGCCTAAATCCACCCAAGGACGTGGATGTAGTGAGCAAGACAACCACATCCCCTACTTCGTGCCTCACGCATTCTGAGAGACAAATGCTACGGGGTTGTGTTAAGCACCCCCAGATCCTGGACCGCTTGTTACTACAGTAGTATTGGCTTTCCTGACTAAACCACACTTTGCCAAAGCTGGGACTGGTAGTGTCCATGCAGGTTTGCAAACACCACTGTACTTCGCCCTCTGGCGGCCGCCTTCTCCAGCCAACACCAGCGGCAGAGGAGCTGAGGAGCTGACTGCCTCTAGACACAGAGGAAGCTAGAGAATATTATTCAATGCACAGCATCACAGCTATTCCTAAGTCCCAGGCTCAGATTAGGAACGTCAGCTGAGCTCAGCTTTCTGCTGCACAGGTCCTTTGGGCAATCTCAGCATGTGAGGCTTGAGGGGTTGATGCACATATTGAAATATTGTGCACAGAGAGATGATCCATGATATTTGCAGGGAGAACTCTAATCACTCAAGATGTACTGAACTCTTCTTTTCTAATTTCCCTGTTGGGTTTTTCAAGCTGTAGCAGGCACTCCTCCAGGAACCCCCAGAGACTGTGACTCTGACCTCCTCTCCCACCAGTTCTCACCCTCGGGCACAGGTCCTCATGCGCATCCGATCTGCCTACCTAACCGGTTCCAAGGACATTCTCAGCAATTGGGTTGCCATCGAGTCCTCTGAGGACATACCTGGAAATGGCAGATCTTTCACCCCATGTTAGGTGACAAGATTCTTTTTTTTACATTGCAAATATCAATCTGGAGGATGGCGTTGCTGTGTTTTGCCTACAGAATGGTTGATAGCATAAGAAGTTTAAACACACCACTCTAGAGAGACCAACCTCAGGTCACTGTGCTCCACCTGCATCAACACGCATCCCCATGACCCCAGCCCCTTCTGGGCTTTGATGCCAGTCACAGAAGCATCACACTGCCTGCTCAGTGCCTGAATCTACCACACATGCTTTATCTGCCACATACAGTGACTCTGTTTTTTGTTTTTGTTTTTTTTTTTCAACCAGGTACCAGCACATCAATGATCAACCTTATGTACAATTCCAGCTTCTTGGTATCTGCTGCAAATGGCCACACTGGGTCCCATTACCACAAGACAATGACTTCAAAATTAGATACAACTGACCCTTCCAGTGTGTTTTCCAGAGCAATATCCTTACTCTTACTTCCTCTTATACTTACTCCTCCTACACTTCTGCTTTAGACCACTCTTGTACTTCCTGCCTGGAGCCCAGAGGCTCTGGTGGAGCCCAGGTCAGAGAAGCATCTCATGGCGATCCCATGGTGACCAACAGATCCACAGATTCAGAACAGGGCAAGACACACACTGCAATGCCTGTTTCTGAGACCCATGAAACCCTCTAAAACAGAAAGCGTCAGGAGGAGAATCTAGTATCCCGGCCCATAAAGTTCTTAGACATGTCAAGGTATGAAAATCCCACAGCATCGTCCACTAATTAACGACCCCAAAACATTACTTGATGTAAGATGATGCCTTGCAAAACAGTGATCCAATCTGGAGTTAACAAGACATTGAATCTGATTTTACCTTCTCTTTTCACCTTTACCTAAAATGTCCTTGAAGTAATACCCTCAAAATAAGCTCAGTTTTAAAAAGAGTAAATCTCCAAGTTCTACAAATGGAAAGACTGAAAATAAGACAGAGGAATCTAGCACAGAATAAGTGGACCTAATACATAAGACACCAAGCTTAGCTGTGTCCACACTCCCATTCATGTCCCTACGTCACAGATACCTGTCCTTGTATTTGCATTTTAAAGCAGAAAATGCCCAGATGATGAAGAAGTTAACATGTTCCTTCACTTTTTTTAGCAACTACCTTATAAATGAATGTGTCATCCCAGCCTCACACAGTGCACCCCAGGAGATCTGCGGTCACCCATTTAGAAGCCCACGTACATGGACCCATTGGCACATGGACCAAGTGTTCCTTAAAAGTGCTCCAGCTCTCAGTAGAACAGTCAGGAAATATGGGAAGAGCCTTCCTAGGGTGCTGGCTTCCTGAGCCCTGAGTGCTCTCCATGGAAGTGTTTTACTCTATCTCCTGCCTTCTTATACCCCTGTACCCTTTGCTGCAGCCACAATGTTCTGCTCATTTATAAAGCACCCATCTTGCTTCTGCCTCTTACAAAAGATCCTTTCTCTATTTATCCTCCAACTACATAAATCTAATGCATAGACACTAGGACCCAGCTTGAATCATGCGTGTGGTAGGCACTGTGATCGCTTCCTAGAACCGCTCTTCTGGATGGAGACTCCTGTTTCTTCAGCTGCTGAACTCCTAGCAGATGCTGCCTCTGAGCGGAGACCCTCTTGCCCAAGACAAATTGTTAGGAACAAAAGGGGAACATACTTGCATTGTACACAGCAGTCTTCATATATGTCCTATGTTAATTGTGCATGGAAAAATTTCATCAGCCATCCGAGCAACTCACTCTGTCTTCCTTCATTGTTTCAAAGACAATCAGCAACACCGAGAGCATCTCGGTGAGGTCTATGTGAGCAGGACCAATAAAAGAAGCACTAAAATATGAAAACATTTATGCAGGCTCCTGGCTTTTAAGCTAATGAAGAGGAGTGTAAAGAATGGAAACGCTGGCATCTGAGAGCCAGTCCTCAGCTCCTCTACCCTGGTGACATTCTGAGCCACACCTAGAAGACTCACGGCCTACTGAGAAAACACAGTCTATCCCCCCCCACCCCCTGGCCAGGGGTTCACTGGCCTGAGAAAGAGCACAGTAGGAGTTCATCTAAGGGCCAGTGAGCTAGCTCAGTGGACTAAGTGCCTGCTTAGGCAAGCAGAGGAACCAGGGTTCAATCCCCAGCACCACATTCAGCGCCGGTCCTGCCCTCGGGCATGCTAAGCTGGCTACTGAGTCCGGATGTGGTGGTGCATGCCTGTAATCCAGCACTGGGGATGCTGAAACAGGAAGAATACTGCAAGTCCAAGCTGCGTCCTGAGACCCTGTACCAAATACATTAATTAAAAGAAAGTTGATCGATCAATCAGTGGGCACAAGAGAGAAGCTTTCACGATGAAAGAGAGTATAAGCATGCCTGGGCTCAGCACAGGGAAGTCAGAGCGCTCCAGGTGAATTACAGAGCTGTCAGCAAAGAAAGAATTTCCCATGAAAGCTCCCAACGCCTCTTGACATTCTTCTTCCCCTGGCATGGGGGGAGAGGGGCTTAAGAGAATAGAAATTTGATGGACAGCTTATAAATCACAGGACTTAGCAGACCCTACAGTGGATGCATGGGTTTGACCTTGGAGTGCTAAGGAGTGAGCGATCAAAACCGTCCCATTCTGAGGGGATAACACTGGCTGCCCCAGAAGAGCTGAACAAAGTACCAAAAAAAAAAAAATTAGTATGCAGGATTCTCTAGGGAGTCTGCTTGCCATTTCCTTCCACTACTTGACAATGATTCCCCGGCCCTAGCGTCGCCCACTGTTGGGCGCACTGCTAGTGAATAAGGACACTTCTGAAACTGGCAACTGGCCTGTGTCTCATGCAGTGCAAAGCGACACAGCCATAAGGGCTCAGCCTCAGGTTAGTGGGTTCTGTTTCGCTTCTTTTGTTACAAATCAGACAGCGGTGTTTGCCGGGTGTCTTACACAACAGAGCAGCTCAAGGACTGTGGAAGTTTACCGTCTAGTGCTTAACGCAGGTGAATGAGCTCTTTGGGAACTCTAAGGGCCTCATCTTCTGCACTGGGACTTTCCCTTTAGGTGCATGATTTTTTGAAAGAATATCATTGGAAAGTTCTAGAAATCACTTTCAATCTTTAAAATTTATCTTAAATTTTTAAGAAAAGTAAAGAAAATTGGATATTTAACCTAAAAGACACCAGAGGGCCTGTGAAAATATCTCCAAGCAGCAACCCAAGCCCAAGGGAGAGAGTTCTTGGTGCCTCAGCTCAGAAATATTCCTTTTGCCTTTTTAAATTACATTTACTGGAGCATTTAGATATGCATAATATCACATTCATCATAAGGAGTTCGCACCTGGTATCACCTGGTTTGTCTTTTTCTCATTCCCCTCCTCCTCCTTCAAAACCTCTTCCCCTCATTTACAAAGCTTTGTTTCCATTTTATCCGTCTTTTGTCATTTTCTTCTATTCTTTTCCTTCCTTTACTTCTCCCTTCTGCTTAGTTCCCTTTTTCCTTTTGAACAATTTCTTCCTATTTCACAATGTCTATTATCAATTTTGGCTCTTACTCGTATTTTTGGTTTCTCACACGAGAGAAACAATGCAATTTACTCCACTTAAGAGCATGGTCTCAAGGTCCATCCATTCGGCTATAAATGTCTCAAATTTATCCTTCTTTATGGCTGAGTAGTGCTCCGTTGTATGGAAACAACCACATCCTTTTTTATCCATTCCTGAGTTGATAGGCATTTAGGTTGTCTGAAGATTTAGCTATTAAAAACTGAACCACTATAAACATGGGTACACATATACCACTGTGATATGATGCTTTTAATTCTTTGGGCAAAATGCCAAGAAGGGGAATAGCTGGGTCAATTGGACGTCTAGTCCTAGTTTTTTGAGGAATTTCCATACTGCTTTCTAAAGTGGTTGCTCCAGGCTACACTCCCAAAAGTGGAAAAGTGTTCCATCTTCCCAGAAGCTCCCTCAGCACTTGTTATGGGCGGGTCTTGGGTCTGTT
The DNA here is from genome assembly GCA_002564305.1 of Octomys mimax. NCBI lineage: Eukaryota > Metazoa > Chordata > Mammalia > Rodentia > Octodontidae > Octomys > Octomys mimax. The sequence continues at coordinate 1,596 of NDGM010991869.1, read as the reverse complement.
GACAATAGCTATTCTTTCTGGAGTGAGATGGAATCTCAGCACTATTTTAACCTGCATGTCATGAATGACCAGCGATGTCAAACATTTTTTCATATATTTGCTGTTTGTACTTCCTCATCTGAGACGTGTGTGTTCAACTCAGTTGTCCATTTTTGGATTGAGTCTTTAAATGTAGGGTGTCTGATTTTTTAAAGTTCTTCACATGTTCTAAATATTAGAACCCATCTGAGAAACAACTAGCTAAATTTTTTTCTCTCACTTCTGTGGGTTTTCTGCTCACTCTGTTGGTGTTTTTTGTTTTTGTTTTTGTTTTGCTATGCAAACATTTTTGATAAGAAGAGATCTCCATCATTGATTCTTGGTAGTATTTTCTGTGCAGTCAGGGTTTGTTCATAAACTCTTTGCCCACACCTATGTCTTCAAGGGTTCTACTTCCTCTGCCTTCCAGCAGATTTAGTGTTCATATTTTAATATTAGCTCTCCAATCCATTTGGATGTAGGTGTAGTGCGTGGTGACACACGGGTCTCCCCTCAGACTCCTGAAGTCAGCTGGGCCCATCGCATTCCGCTGAGCAATTGCAAGCGTGCACCGCCCCCCTTCTGAGTGTCTGTGCACAAAGGAGCTGGCTTCCCTGTGCTGTTGAATGGGCTGTCCTTTTCTGGCCACGCTTTTCTATTGTTCATACAGATTAACAGGCTCTGTTTTGGCAGGCTCACACATGCACATAACATGTTTTAATCATTCTCACCTCCTATCACCCCTCTGCCCTGCCTCCTCCCTAGTTGTATATTCTGCAGGTGAGGTTTCCATGTAAACTGGTACCCTTCAATAAAGAATTTGGGAAATATGTGATCTCTTATACAAAATGGAGTACTACTCAGCCATAAAAAGGATAAGATTGAGTCATTGGTAGGAAAATGGGTACACTTCGAGACCACTGTGTTAAGTGAGAAAAATCAGACACATGAGCTGAAATACTGCATGGTTTCTCTTATATGAGAAAGACAAAATCAAAATGAAGAGCAAAATCCAAGCTAGATACTGGGAAGTAGGGAGACAGAGCTTTCTCAGATGAGAACTGACCCAAGAGCTGGAGGGGGAAGCAGGAGACAGAAAAGGAGTTCAGGTGTGTTGTGCACAAGAAGAGCGTGAACATTATGCACGGCATGTGTCTGTGGATAAAAAAATAAAAGCTTAAAAAACAACATTTAGAAGACCTGAAAACAAGAGTCTTTTCCAGGAAGAGTCCCTTCCCACTGCGATCTTCAGCACAGGTTGCGCCGGATGACACAAAAGCCATCTTTACTTTTTCCTCAGAAGCCCCAGCTCAGATGTTCCAGGGACTCTGAGTTCAAATCTGCACAGCGCACAACGATCAACCCCAGCCCATACTCCCTCCTTCCTGGCATAAAGTAGGTGCATCTCTGTCCTCACAGCTCTCTGCTTCTTTTGTCCAATCCTCCTTCCCTGGCTGACTGTTAATCCTGCTTGGCACGAGTTGGGATTCCAGGAGGGCGTAGGTAGGCACCATGCTGCAGAAATGGGGATTTCCTGGCACCATGTATTTGGTCAGAATGAAACAACATGTCTACAAA